>CM042798.1:6681513-6970939 GCA_018691245.2 Ips nitidus
ANGNAACACTAGNGCNGCTACGATGNTTGGANGTGTCTTNCCCAGNGCGNNAGATNNCGANAANNTCACGACGGAGNNNTNANGANATAANCACGNCACCAGGGNGTGCCANGGNTCAAGTCNCTGGNNAGNTGCTCACGCCGGGANGNTNATANGTCNTGNGNGGCCAAGNNTCNNNNTNTANANCGNNNGGTNTGNAGTGNAGTTTATTGTNNCTACATTGACNANNTTNCTNGCGNANCGNTCNAGTANTAGTNCGGCCTCNTNGAGTGTNAGNGANTCNTGGCTTGNGGNTCACCGTTNGCNAATTATACCCTGAGNNGAGATNCTAGGAAGCNANNAATTCTAAAGGCNNTNACGCGACCTACANTTNAGNNAATCAAAAGNCATTTCCCTANTGACTNCTGGNNGAGNGACGCGCCGNCGTNTCNGTNTAGGCCTCCAAGNNNAGNTTCACAGCCTTNCGANCTTATTAGCTCTCTAGTTGGGGCTACAAATTGACGTTATATTATACAGGGTGTCCCATTTAAAATAACGGATTTGAACGTAACCAAGACACTACCTCAACTGGGACAGTGATTTTGGGTCATTTTCAAAACCTTGCCACTACTAAAGGAAACGACAGATTTTAATGCGGTTTGGACTATCATTGAGCTTAATTTATTTACTTTTGGTTGATGGAAAAAAAGTCTGACTTAAATGCACCGCCACTGTACTATACAGGGTGGAAAAGAAGCGCGTGCAAAAAAGTGAAATTTTCAAGTAATGCTTAGGTCAATATCTCAGGACAATTATTTACCAAAAAAATGCGACATAGCAGTGCTCAATCTCGTATTAAGACAGTAGCTTTGAACTGTCATTTTAAGTCACGTGTAAGTTCCATATTATGTGTTGCATAATTTTAAGTCATAGATACAAACCTGCGGTTCAAAATTGAACAGTGTACCATCATTTTCCGGAAAAATCGATATTTCTTCGGACACATGACGTTAATTAAGAAACGCCCAAAAACGTTCACAGGTAATACCCTAGACAAGTTACTATGTAAGAAAAAATTTAAAAGTATTTATCAGTAAAGTGACTGTAATTTAATACTTTTCTTTTTTTGCACACATTCTTGTCCCACTTGATTGTCTCTAGTCTTATTGGTCATCAGGTTGCTTAAAAAATTATGTAGCAGATAGTATTGGATCTACACCCAACTAAAGTGACACATAAAAAGGTGCTGCCATAACTTAATTCGAGCTTGAGCACTGTGATATCGTCTTTTTCGGATAAATCAATATTTCTTGAGACATGGGACGTTAACTGGGAAACGTCCCGAGATATTGACCTAAATAACACTTCCTTATGCTAAAACACACACCGAATGACAGTCTAAACCGCATTAAAATCTGTCAGTTATCAGTGTCCCAGTTGCAGCAGTTTATTTCTGTAAATTATAATGCAGTCGTTTGGCTACTTATTGATATAACTTTTTTCTGTTAATTTCTAGTATCTGGTAGTCAATTAGAAACTGCCAATGCAGCATGTAGAGTGCTACTGAAATATTTGCTTAATGCTCTCCAGAGCGCTAGCAGCGAGCAATATCAAGACAGCGTGGCCATTGAACGCTATCTAAATGCAGTGAAAGTGCTTTGTACGGGCACAGGTTTACTCACTACAACAGAAGTTACAAGTCTTGTAGACACCATGAAGGGTGAAAATTTGCCGCAACAGACCAACGTACCATCCGGTGGTATGTGTTAAGTTTGTAGTGTAGTCGGTTGAATTTTTAACGTTTTGTGTCTGAAGGAAACGAAAAAGAGTCGGTCAACAAACAGGAATCCTCTAAAAACCGTCCCGATTTGTCTGTTACAATATACGAACGACTCACTTTACCGATACGCGAAGAACCGCACGATCCAGTATCAAGTCCGTTACCAGAAAACTTGGGAGACGTTGATCCAATCACTGAAATCAACGTGAGTGGCATTGGAGTTTGATTTTTGAAAAAGTTTACATTTTAACGTTGCAGAGATTGTTTCTACGAGCTAATACGGAAAGTTTGCAAGCTCTTAGAGCAGGCGACACTCTTATAGATTTATGTCTCAATTTGCCAACGATCAAAAAGGCAAAAGCGAAAGTTGAGGAGGCACTAGCAGGACGTCCCTACAGTATTCCATCTAACCACGCTGAAGCTTTAACCCACAGGAATAGGTGAGTGTTTTCAGTATGTTTTTATTGGGTTTTTTATTACTTAGTTTTCTAGCCTTCCACAAACAGTGTCTGAAATTACATTGGCCATATCGGCGATTAGTTTGCCTGTACTAGAGCCACTTAGTGCACCCAAACTAGACAAACTGTGCAATCTGGCTATGGCATCGTTGCATTGTGCGGTGGCTCAAGCCGCGGCAAGTGCATGTTTGACAGTGTCGAATGTTGTTTCACCCAAGGTTGGTACTTTAATTTTACAGGATCAGTCAGTTTATATTCTACTAGCATTCATACTATTTAAAGCTAAACAGGTCCTGTAAACGTTTATATTTTTCTTGAAATATGACGGGTGTTCAAAGTTTCAATTTTTTATTATTTCAAAAACAAATCTGAAGTAATACAAAAACTGAGGCAACGGTTTTGCTTTATCTCTTTATTTAGATTCGGATTAGAATGTTTTTTAGGCGTTAATAGAAAAAAATCTGAACAAAGTGTTCTCTCAGAGAAAAATTTAAAAAAAAAATGATTTTTTTTGCAAATATGTTGTCATCAAAAAATAAACAAGTTTTCGGCAAAGAATTTTCGTAAAACCATAAAAAAAACGAAACTCTTTTAGACTACCAAGACTTGAAACTCATTAAAGCTGACTTAAGGAAAAACTTTTCAATAAATTATCTCAAAAACTGTAGGAGGTGTTTTGAAGATGAAAACAATTTGACATTTTGAAGCGTTTGCTGTCATACAGTGGGTTACAGTTAAGAGTTTTGTTGATGAATTCCAATACTTTTTGACCTTTCAACACTCAGAATATTGATCATTTAAAGTCTCCTATGGCAAACTGTTTTCTTAGAAAATCGACTTTTTTCGAATTTCAACTTATTTTTATGCCGTCGTAAAATAGCTCTTGTTTCAGGGACTGTAAAAATCTGAAAATATCTTGAACTGCTCTTTTATCTCAAGGTTTCAATATGCTGATTAAACTCTCCTAAAACCTTGTAAATGCTCCTGAAGTACTCTAAAAAGATTTCAGAAGCTTCCAAAACACTATAGAAACTGCAAAACCTTTCAAAACATTTTCTAGAAGCTTTCAAATGCTCCTGAAGCAACAGAGAAGCTTCCAAAGGGTTTTGAAGTTGTCTAAAAGCTTCCAAATGCTCTTTAACTGGTCTAGAAGCTTTCAAAAGATTTCAAGACAGTCTATAAGCTTCCATATGCTTCTAGAGCAGTTTAAGAACTTCTAGAACCGTTTAAGTTTTCAAATGTCTCCAAAGCAGTCCTGAACCTTCAATATGCTCTTTCAACTATTCTAAAATCATCTAAATGCTCCTAAAGTAGCCTAAAAAGATCTCGGCAGCTTCCAATACACTATAGAAACTCCAAAACAGTGTCTAGTAGCTTTCAAATGCTCCTGAAGCAACATAGAAGCTTCCAAAAGGTTTTGGAATAGTCTAAAAGCTTCCAAATGCTCTTCAACTGGTCTAGAAGCTTTGAAAACAGTCTAAAAGCTTCCGTATGCTTCTAGAGCAGTTTAAAAACTTCTAGAACCGTCTAAGTTTCCAAATGTCTCCAAAGCAGTCCTGTACTGGGACTCTGTTCGATATAAGTAGAGTAGAATTCTATTTATCGACTATATTCTAGGTGTTGGACATTCTATGCACAAAGAGCTAGAAAACCACATCGCGTGAATTTGGCACCTCAGGTCTCCAATTCTCGCCATATTTTGGCTTCCTAGCTCTTTGTGCATAGAATGTCCGACACCTAGAATATAGTCGATAAATAGAATTCTACTCTACTTATATCACAGGGAGTCCCAGTGCTAAACCTTCAATATGCTCTTTAAACCTTCTAAATACTCCTGGAGTAGTTTAAAAAGATCTCAGGAGCTTCCAATACACTATAGAAACTCCAAAACCTTCCAAAAGGTTTTGGAACAGTCTAAAAGTTCCAAATGCTCTTCAACTGGTCTAGAAGCTTTCAATAGATTTTAAAACAGTCTAAAAGCTTCCGTATGCTTCTATATAGAGCAGTTTAAAAAGTTCTAGAACAGTCTAAGTTTCCAAATGTCTCCAAAGCAGTCCTGAACCTTCAATATGCTCTTTAAACTGTCCTAAAATCATCTAAATGCTCCTGAAGTAGTCTAAAAAGATTTAAGCAGCTTCCAAAACACTATAGAAACTCCAAACCCTTCGAAAACAGTGTCTACAAACTTTCAAATGCTCTTGAAGCAACATAGAAGCTTCCAAAGGGTTTTGGAATAGTCTAAAAGCTTCCGTATGCTTCTAGAGCAGTTTAAGAAATTCTACAACCGTCTAAGTTTCCAAATGTCTCCAAAGCAGTCCTGTACTGGGACTCCGTGTGATATAAGTAGAGTAGAATTCTATTTATCGACTATATTCTAGGTGTTGGGCATTCTATGCACAAAGAGCTAGAAAGCCACAACATCGCGTGAATTTGGCACCTCTAAAAGGTCTCCAATTCTCGCCATATTTTGGCTTCCTAGCTCTTTGTGCATAGAATGTCCGACACCTAGAATATAATCGATAAATAGAATTCTACTCTACTTATATCACAGGGAGTCCCAGTGCTAAACCTTCAATATGCTCTTTAAACCTTCTAAATACTCCTGAAGTAGTTTAAAAAGATCTCAGGAGCTTCCAATACACTATAGAAACTCTAAAACATTCCAAAACAGTGCTTAGAAGCTTTCAAATGTTCCTGAAGCAGCATAGAAGATTCCAAAACTGTCTAAAAGCTTCCGTATGCTTCTAGAGCAGTTTAAAAACTTCTAGAACAATTCAATATGCTCTTTAAACTGTCCTAAAATCATCTAAATGCTTCTGAAGTAGTCTAAAAAGATTTCAACAGCTTTCAAAGCACTATAGAAACTCCAAGCTTCCAAATTAGTGTCTAGAAGCTTTCAAATGCTCCTGAAGCAACATAAGGAAGCTTTTAGACTATTCCAAAGGGTTTTGTAGAATGGAAGGGTTTGTAAATGCTCCTGATGTCCTCTAAAAAGTTTTCAGAAGCTTCCAAAACACTGTAGAAACTCCAATACCTTTCAAAACAGTTTCTAGAAGCTTTCAATTGCTCGTGAAGCAGCATAGAAGCTTCCAAAGGGTTTTCAACTAGTCTAGAAACTTTAACCAAATTTCAAAACAGTCTAAAAACTTCTATATGCTTCTAGAACACTTTAAAAGCTTCTAACAACTTTTAGAACCGTTTAAGTTTCCAAATCTCTCCAAAGCAGTCCTGAACCTTCAATATGCTCGTTAAACTCTCCTAAAATCTCCTAAATGCTTCTGAAGTACTTTAAAAAGATTTCAGAAGCTTCCAAAAGCTTTTATAACAGTCTTAAAGCTTATTACTACAAATGTTGTATCTAGAACAAAGTTAACTAAATCTTAAGTATTAATGAGCCTTATGATCAAACTGTTAACACAGACAAAACTTGAATGATAATCGGTAATATTAATTATAATTAATTAATAGTAATAATGCCCCCACGTCAATAAAATAAGACATTTTCCTCTTAAAAATAACATACCTGAGGAATTGCGATGTAGCATTTGCAAAAAACAATAAAAACCAGCAAATAACTGAAATTTTCCTTTAGTTAACAGTGATAAAATGAACAATTTTTGATCACTTTATCGAATTAGGTCGATGTTTATCTTAATGAAGCGCGGCTTATTTTCATGGAGTTTCTAAAATTCGATACTATGAAAGAAATACAACATGTTCATGTAGAGAAGTCCTTTCAAAAGTGTCTCAAAATTAACAGAAACAGTTGTTATGTAACATTATGTTTTATTTAAAAAACAAGTTGATGTCTAAAAAAAGTGCTGTGCTTTTGTGCTTCAAAAGTGAGTACTGCTACCCTATGCCGAATGAAAAAGGCTGGAATTCCAGCTAACGACTCCTATTTCACCCACATTTCTATGAAAATGTCGGTCAGCAAAACCAAAATAACCGCTTTTATGAAAAACAAAGAAGTTAGTAATGTTGGTATGCCAAATTACTATTTTCGCTTTATTGTGCACAGCACAAAATCAATGAACATTAATAATATATTATGTTATTAGGAGTAGAAGAGTTCTTTAAGTGAGTGCAAGCACACCTATTCACTGAATGAATGATGATTAAACTGAAACTCTCATGATCATGTGGTTTTCAAGGCACTTGATCATAAGTCATTTCTGAACGCACTAATTTTTCAAAGCATTTGTAGGTTAAAACTTGTGATCTAATTCCAGACATGCGTGTTTTTTCACCTGCTTGACGTCATTCTCAAAGGGTAAAAATTTGACTATATCACGACTTTCTTTTAAACCCGGCAGTTTCCGAATTATTATAATTAAATAATTGTTTTAACAGGAACACATTGTATCAGACATATTACCTTAAAATAAGCTGATCTATCGTATGAGAGGGTATTGTTCATAAAAGCTGACTTAGCTTGTCTTTGTATGACTAAGTTGTGATATTTTGGTTTAGGCACAAGCTGCAAACCTCAAAGAAGAAGATTTAGACTCTAACGCTGTCAAACTAGTTGAAGAGGCGTTAAGTATGTACTCTTACATTGGAAATATCATTAAATCGTCGACCAGAGCTGGCGGACACGTAAATCAAACCAACATTCTTGATTTTTAAGCTACTAACCGATATGAATATTTTTTTAGGCATACCAAAATTATCTCCTTGCCGGAGCGTGGGTATTGGTGTCCGGTCTTCAAACGCATCTTTCACAAACAACAAGTGACAAACCATCCGCGCATTTGTCTCGGGAGTCAAGAGAAAAAGATTCAGTTGAAAGAAGTAGGCCCAGTCCAAGCAAACAAAGCTTACAGGTATACATTTTTTGTCTCGTAATTTTATTTTGCACACAAACTTTTCTTTATTCCAGACTAGAGACTCATCGTCCGGGACTTCGGGCAGTGGTGGAACCGCTCGATCTGGTCTACAAAAATTCCAACAATGTTTCGGGGTACTGAGCGTCGCGTTGGCTACTAAAGCTCTGGCTCTTTTGTCTGATTTGTTTGACGATCTGGGCTTGGAGGTTTGCGGCGGTACCGCAGGAAGTGTTGTTACAGTATGTATTAATTTTGTGTTTTTTTTTGTTACTAATTTCTTGTAATGCCCAGTAATTGCTAATAATTAACCTAACCTAACCTAGCCTAACAATACCCACTAACTTCCTGAATTATCACAACTGGGGAGTCTAAAAAAAACCTTTTTTAATTAAAAAAAGTAAAAATAAGAAAATATGCGTGCAACGATTTAACCGGGAGTACTGTTCTCGCGGAGTGAGTTTACCCGTGCGTCACGAAGGCTACGTCATTTATAATAATATGAATCAAATCAAGTTTTCGTCAACAAACCTGTTGTGTTCATATTACAGAAAAGGGCGTGTCTAAAGCTTCCTCACGTTTAAAATTTTGCGTGTATTGTCAGTCAGAAAGTAGAGATCTTTGGCTGCAAATTTGCACTAAAACAACCTTATACCAAAGCAAATCAAAAATATCTTGACCGAAATAACATTTTTTATTTATGAGAAGTCTCCGTTTGGATCATAGAATTCCGTCTAAATTTGAAACCTAATTTATTTACCAAAATTCGCAGAGATGTATCACCAATATGTAGTATTTCTTTAACTTTAAGCTCTTGATTTAGGTTCTGGATGGTTACATGTTTCTCTAAAATAAATACAACAAATTAAAAATTCAATAAGACATTCTGTAGTATCTCATATTTCATTTTCAGGTTTCAATCCACTTATTTTATTTTAAACCCGCTGGAAAACATTTTAGACGCTTATTTTATTTTTTCTATGACTTTATTATTAATATGTTTGAAGAAATTTTTATGAAAAATCTATAATGCAGCCCAAAAATCTCAGTCTCTGGAAACAATGAAATGTTAATAGATGTTTCTTACAAAAGTAGATATATTTTACTATTATTAACATACTATTGTTGTACATATCATATAATGTATTTCGAACATCCATTTTAATGCTTTCAGATAAATCAGTGGTCTTGACCCGTCGATAACGTCTCGATTTAGGTTTTCTAGGTGAGGAAGTCATAAGATTACTTGCTTGCTTTTCCCGAATCGAATAAACAGTTTTGCGGGAAATTTTCAAAGCAGCTGCAACCTTCTAGTATCAAAAAAAATACATCAATAAGAAGTAATAATAATATAAATAATAAAATAATTGTAATATGTAAGGTCTTAAAATTTCTTATTTTCTTCCTAAACAGATGATAAAGCTTCTAAAGGTCCTCCATTAGTTTTTTCCAATTCAAAATATTCACAAAGATTAAGAATTAACTGCTGGGCTTGTCTGTAGAGAATTTTTCCAGGCATTTTCTAAAAAAATACTGTAATAGTAAGTAATTCCGAATTTAGGAAAAACCAAATGGCTAAATAAAAATCATAATAGACACTCCCACTTTTTTTTCAAAACAGGTGCCAATTTTGGTTAGATCGTGATAGCCGACATAAAAAAAATAAAAATATTAATAATAATATTATGAAAGTACTTACAGAATGTTAAAAGCGTAGATACAATAGCTCTTAAAAGAACTGTGGTGGTGTGGTAAATAGAAAACTTTATAAATGATTAACAACACAAAGAAACGGAAAAGAATTAATAGTAAACAAATCAAATAAATTTCGATGGTTGTCAAACTGACAATGACTGAAATAGAAGCGCTAATCAGTAAATGTTTTTTTTTGAAGACATTCACTTAGATATTTACCCTTTCTGAAAGTGAACAATAGACAAGGATGAAGTCAATAATGCATGTCTACTTCTAAATCAAAGAGGGATGACGCACGGGTAAACTCAGACCGCGAGAACAGTAGATATCAACTGCTGCTTATTTTAAATGGGACACCCTGTATATTTTTTATTTTTGTATTCTACGTCAAATTCTGACGTATTTCATGTATTAAGGTTTTCAAACGGAACTTTATCTTAAAATTCTGTCTGATTCTCTGTTCAAAATTAAAGAAAGTTTGTATTATGCCACTGATTTAAAAAAATCACTTTTTAAATTGATACAATATTGAACCACCCTGTAACTGTCAAAATAACCGAAAATAAAATGGGCTTTCTAAAAATATGGCCGCCTGCGTTGATAGGTTGCCTCGTTTGGCCGCCAGAGTGCTCCAAAGTTAACTAAATGTTTTCCTTCACTGTTACCGCTCTAATATCTTGAAAGGATTTTTTTTTTGAATCGGGCAGATACGGCCCTGATATTTGGCACAAACCTAGCACAATGATTGCCAAATCTAAAGTAGTAACAAAACTGTAGAACTACAATCATTAAGGTCGATTTTCGCTTGCACTAACTGGCCAACATAACGCAAAACCGATTAGGATAGTGGCGGTGTTTCAGACAAATTTGACCCTTACAAAAATTGTCATTTGCAAAAATAGTTTTTCAAAAAATTTCCAAGTATTACGTCATGGTAGATCTAATAACTCACGTGAACGTGTTTTCCGAATTTTCTATAGTCAAATTAGCCTTTAACCAGTCAAAAAATGTTTGTGGTACATCCTGTCACTAAACCGTAAATAACACACGTGTATTTGTAGCACTTTGTATATACTTTTATATGTCGATGGACAGCCAATGAAATGAGCTCTCCATTGACGTATAAAAATCGATTGGTTAGCCATTTTTCCCACCAGAGGGCGGCAAATTTTTTTGGGGTATCTTTTTGTTTAATCCTTAAAAACTCCTTTAATTGCACTACTTTTAGTAGAGGGATACGTCAAGGGATAGCCAATAAAATGAACTTTCTAAAAATATCCCCTTTGGGTTGCCATGTTGGACGCTTTGGCCGCTAGATGGCGTCAAATTTGACCAATTTTTGTATCAGTTTTTTGGTGCATCCTATTGTTTAATCCTCAAAAACTCGCTTAATTGCACTATTTTTGGTAAAGTTTTATACGTCAATGGATAGCCAATGAAATGAGCTTTCTAAAAATATCCCAACTGGAGTTCGTAGGTTGGACGGTTTGGCCACTAGAGGGCGTCAAAGTTGACTAATTTTTTCATGACTTGTTTTGGTGCATTTTTTCGTTCAATCATCAATAACTAGCTTATTTGCTACACTTTGTATAAGCTTTTATATGTCAATGGATAGCTAATAAAATGACCGTTTTATTGGCGTATAAAAGTTGATTGATTAGTTGTACGGTTTCGCCGCTAGACAGAGTCAAAATTTTTGAAAGTAAAATTACGAAATTTATAATTCTTTCCGCTTCTGGATTAATGACGCCGGCCAATTAAATCTCTTAGAGGTTTGACTTAGGATTTGAAGTCAGATTTTTCTTTCAAACTAGTTTTTTATTTAAGCGTTGTGTCTAGTAGTGTTCAGATGTGCCTCAAACTAATTCCGTAAGTACTAATATACAGGGTGGTCCAGTTTTAAGTGTCAATAATTCACCATTTGATAGCTAATCAAAAAATAAGTTGACTTACATTATGTCATTTTTCTGAAAAACGTTTCCTAAGGAAGATACAGTCCTCCAAATTTCCATTTAAAAAATCGTTTTATAGTTTAAAACTGAACATTCAAGACTTGTGAAAGTCCAAATTTGTACTGAATAGTCTAAAAACTTGCTTTTTACTACTAGGAATGGTCTTATGATTCGCTTTCTCAGACTGCCATCCTGGTTGAGTGTCTGAAACTGGCATTCAAGAACTAAAAAAGTCCGGAAATCAAGACAAAGATTGTATTGTGCATGAAACTCATTTTTTACTACTAAAAATAATATAAAAGTTGACTTTTAATGCTAGAACTGACTTTACTAGGACTAAAGAGAGTCCAAAAGTATATTTTCAAGACTTTAATTGGTGTACAACTCAATTTTCTGGACTGGACAACAAGTCTAGAAGTAAATTAAATTTTCGGACTATTTTATTTCTAAAAATTAGTTCTCAAGACTATTATTGTAGCATTTGGTACCAAAATTTTTTACTTTTATTACTGAAGAAACTTGACTTTTGGAAATAGTCTTAAAAAGCACTAAAAACAGTCTGAATTTCTTAGAGATGCTACAATTTATTGCACCTATGAGTGTAGAAGTCAATTTAATAGTGAAGAAGCTTGAAATAACATTTTCAAGACTATGGTCAGTGGACAAACTGGCTTTTAGGCTTGATAAGTCAAAAAATTTGTAAAGATAGTCTTGAAACTCGATTTGAGGCACTGAAAACAGCCTTAAAACACTAAAAACGATTCTAGTTTATTAAGAAATACCCGATTTTTTAGCACTGAGGTGTCTAGAAGTCGATTTAATAGTGACAAAGCTTGGAATGCCATTTTAAGTCTATGAAGAATGTAAAAAATGTTTTTTAAGTTTGCTATGTCAATAACTTGGTGAAGATAGTCTTGAAACTCGATTTTCCAAGCTGAAAGCAGTTTTGAAGCACTAAAAATAGTCCAGAAGTCGAAGAAAATGAAAAGCAAAGTAAAAAGCACAAAAAGTTCGTTTTCAAGACAATTTTCATGAATCTAATGTCAATGTCCTGCATCTAAGACTATTTTCAAGACTAAAATATTGAAATTTGTCTTCAAATTATGAAAACTTACTTCAGTCACATTTTGAGGTTCAAGTCAATTTTTAAGGTTTAACTGTATGAATTTGTTGTAACAAATTCTTGAAAAAGTAGTTTTTATGTCTACGAGTCAATTTTCAGTATTAAAGTTTCTCGATTTGCATGAAAACTGGTTACAAACACAATTTTTAAGCTTCCGAAATTTTTATCTTTTCTAATTCAATTTTCAAAACTAACGTCTTTTAGTTTGTCTGGAAACTATGAAAACTGGCTACAATAATATTTTTTAAACTTCTTAAGTGAATTTTCCGTTTCCAAGACAATTTTTAAGTTGGGTTAGGTTAGTTTTGGGTCTTTGATCGTAATAACGTGTAATAAAGTGCTTGTTCCAAATTTGATCAATATTGCTCCAACGGTCTGACAGTTATGAGAAAAAAAAACGATTTTTTAAACAGAAATTTGAAGGACTGTATTTTCCTTAGGAAGCACTTTTCAGGAAAATGACATAATGAATGTCAACTTATTTTTTAATTGGCTATGGATTGGTGAATTATTGACATTTAAAACTGGACCACCCTGTATTTTTGATTTAAATTTTGACTTCGAAAAATAAACAAAAAGAAAATTGCTAATATTTTCCTGGGGCATCACAATATCACAAAAAAGTTATTTTCGATACTACACCACTTGAATATCCATGTATTCAACTACGCCACGAACCCGTGCCACAATGTGAATAATTCCCCAGCAAAATGCGAAGGAATTAGACCATTGTATCTTGAAGAAAAGCAATTTATAGTGAATACGTACAAACAAATATTAAATGAAGACCCGAATGCAAAAACCGCAAATATTTGTATCAAAAATGAGTGAACTGAAGCAGGTAATGAGATTGGAAATTCACGCTTAGTATTCAATTTAAATGTTAGTTTAACTTTCAATAAAACTCTAATTTAATGTGTTTTTATTTTTGTACACTGGCACTATAACTTTATTTATCTAACCTAAACATTAACATGTCACCCAAACTCCTTAAATCAAATTTGGGGATTTTTTTGGCAGTATTTGCTTGTGTATGTCATTCGTTCCTCCTACTTTTTAAATAAACTTTACGATTTTGTAACTGGAACTATTTTTGTTTACCTGTCTTGGCAATTTTATGGTGATTATTTCCCTCATTGTACTAGCAGCCAATAAAATTCAATGAACCTTTCTAGTTCGACCAATGAGAGCCGTTATATACTGAATAAATCCCTAGTTGCTAAAATTTTACACTGAATAAACACCTACCTTTTTCGAATACGTTTTTTTGAAGAACATTTGATATTAGACGAAACGGGATTTAGACACATAAAATTTAAGCTATTTTCTTCAATATTAACAATTAGTAAATCACTATAACGTAGTTTCCATTAAAAAATTACATAAATTAAAATATTATGACGTCTGATTGTCAATCTGAAATGTAAACAAAAATATACATGGCTGAACGAAAATCTGTCGTCTGCTGGGGGAGTTCAATATTATCATTAATTTCATCACGTTTAGTTTAGTATTTGTGTTCTAACTAAGGTGTTTTCTTGTTAATAAACTAAAATGTGAGTTTTCAGGAAATAATCTTGACATATACCCCTCGGCGTTCACGTTTTATCACGTAAAATGTGCATTGGTAGGTTTTTTGCAAAATTTTTCTTTTAGGCAAATGGTTTCGACTAAATAATTCGTTTCGTCGAATTATTTAGTCTCAATCATTTTCCAAGCAAAATTTTGCAAAAAATCACCTATGCACAGTTTACCCGATAAAACTTGAACGTCTCGGGATATAACCTATGATTAGGATATAACAACCATGATTATAAAACATTTTTCTCTCTATTTCTAGATTGAGCCAGCACCACTGGCAATTTTGGGACAGTTTACAGCCCTCCAACGCGTCGCTCGAGTACTGAGCGCTGCGCCCTTAAATCACTTATTGTTCTATTTGTCCATTGTCAGTTATCGAAAGGCGTGTTCGCTAAAACGGTTAATGCCGCCTGAAGGCGACAATTTTAGCCAATCAGATTCGACGGCTTATTTCGAAGATATGATGTTAGGTAGCGAAGACAATTCTACTGATGAAGGTATAGTGTCGCCATCGTGATTTTCATGGAGTTTGGTTGATTTGCGCGTAATTGTAGACGACGACAGTGAACCAATTTTAGGCCAGTGGTTTGAGGAGACTTTAGTGCCACCCGACCCGGTCGAGTCAAAGTCAAATTCTACTTCAGAAAATGTAGACTCAAAATCTAACAGCCAACTAAATCGCGGTCATTCCGTTGTTCCGGAAAAGGGAGAGGTGCGGCTATTTTACTGATTGTTGTATCAGTTAAAGTAGTAACAAACTGAATTTTAGGTTGACGGTTACATAACACTGGCAACCAACATTTATGTGTTTCTCAATAAACACTTTTTGTGTTCGAAATCGAATTTCGTTCAGCGCTACGTTAAGACCGGATTGACGGAACAACAAATGATTATTTTAGCTGCCATCATCCGTGATTTGGACAGGGAATGGGCTAAATCTGAGCTCGGTAAAGGTTCTTTATTAATTTTTTTTTGTTTATAACGTTTTCGATTCCAGGAGGACAGTACGCAGACTTTTCTAGCGCTTTAATGAAATTCACTCACAACTTAATTACAAGCAATAATTTGACTTCATTGCAAGCTTGTCTGTTAAATCATCTGGGTGTATCGCCTTGGAATGCTGACGTACCTCACGCATGGCCTTTGCAAGTATATCCAAGAACTCTAACCGTTCTAGCACAGGTAAAGCTGTACAAATTGTGCTTTGACCACTTGTAACCCGTTTTTATATGTTAAGGTTTTGCTCTTAAGACCTCAAAATGAAAAAGAAGCGTCTGTTATAAGCATTTGGCATAGATTAGTTAACACACTCATCGAAAATGTTCTGAACAATCCACAAATGGCTACAGATTCTGATGCTGAAGGTATGGCACTTAAAGTTAAATCGAGTATAGTCGTCGGCACTAATTCGGCCGTTGCACGTCATTGGCGTTTAATGCGCTGAGTTGCCAGA
Organism: Ips nitidus; assembly: GCA_018691245.2. Classification (NCBI taxonomy): domain Eukaryota; kingdom Metazoa; phylum Arthropoda; class Insecta; order Coleoptera; family Curculionidae; genus Ips; species Ips nitidus. Next base: position 6,696,361 of record CM042798.1, read on the forward strand.
TGTTTTTTAGCTTCCAAACGCGAGTTTTTCATGACTTTTGTATTTTTATACAGTTGTGGCAAATCTAAAACCAGTCATAGGAACACTGTGTAGCTGACAGAGAAACATAGATAATTTCATGCGCGAAATTTAGCCACAAGCTAATGATTAGGAATGTTCTAGTCACAAAATTAATTTTTCAAGTAATCTAGTCGGCGAATTTAGGGAGATGTGATTTTTGGCTCTATGAAACCGATGAACAACTCTAGTGAGCTAGTTAAGCTAAGTTATTCTGCATTAAATTCTCATTAATTTACATCAAGAATGACGTCGATAGCCCTACACTACCACTCTCTACTAGTTACAGATTTATTCTGGTTTAAGTAAAAAAAAAATGATTTTTACACTAAAAGACAATTGTGGTTTTTGTCTCTGTGAAACCGATGAAGAAATTACGTGAGTTTTGGATATTAATAAATTTATATTCTGCATTAAATTCTCATCAATTCACATCAAAAATGACGTCGATAACTCTACTGGGTGTTGAAATATTCTAATTTAAATAAAAATGTGTCTTTATGGATAATGTGAGGTTACTATGTGCTTTGACAGCTCATACTTTGGTTCTATGACAGTTTAGGGTGGATTTTTTCTAAAATGTAGCTAAAACAATTGTTAATTTAACCGCCCTGTATCGTTTTACTGGAAAAATTTGTAATTTGTGGTGACAGCGCCACGCGGAGAAACGTCAAAGTGTAATCAAGCCCAAGCATTACCTGTTTTGACAGTTCGTAATTTTGGTTCTATGACAGCTACAGGGTGGATTTTTTTACTAAAATGTAGCTAAAACAATGGTTTATTCCACCACCCTGTATAGTTTAACCGGAAAATTTTGTAGCGACAGCGTCAGCCGGAGAAACATCAAAGCGCATCAAGATAAAGTTCAAAAAAGCACTGCCTGCTTTGACTGCTCCGAACTTTGATTCCATGACAGCTATAGGGTGGATTTTTTTACTAAAATGTAGCTAAAAGAATAGTTAATTTCACCACCCTGTACAGTTTTACCGGAAAAATTTGTGGTGACAGCGCCACGCGGAGAAACGTCAAAGTGTAATCAAGCCAAAGTTCAAAAAAGCATTACCTGCTTTGACAGTTCGTAATTTTGGTTCTATGACAGCTATAGGTGGATTTTTTTACTAAAATGTAGCTAAAAGAATAGTTAATTTTACCACCCTGTACAGTTTTACCAGAAAAATTCGTGATGGCAACGCCAGGCGGAGAAACGTCAAAGTGTAAAAAAGCATTAAGCAGTTCGTAATAGTTCAAAAAAGCTAAAAGAATTTAATTTTACCACCCTGCTACAGTTTTACCAGACAGTTCGCCAGGCGGAAAAACGTCATTTAAAAAGGTTCTGTGTTCCACAGCTACAGGGTGGATTTTTTTACTAAAATGTAGCTAAAACAATGGTTTATTCCACCACCCTGTATAGTTTAACCGGAAAAATTTGTAGCGTAGCGTCAGACGGAGAAACGTCAAAGCGACATCAAGATAAAGTTCAAAAAAGCACTGCCTGCTTTGACATCCTAACTTTGATTCCATGACAGCTATAGGGTGGATTTTTTTACTAAAATGTAGCTAAAAGAATAGTTAATTTCACCACCCTGTACAGTTTTACCGGAAAAATTTGTGGTGGAACAACGCAGAAACGTCAAAGTGTAATCAAGCCAAAGTTCAAAAAAGCACTACCTGCTTTGACAGTCCGTAATTTTGGTTCTATGACAGCTACAGGTGGATTTTTTTACTAAAATGTAGCTAAAAGAATAGTTTTTCACCACCCTGTACAGAAACGTTTTTTTTTTTTCTATTACGTTTAGTTTCTGACATATGACAGTAAGTTATATTTTTTTAAATGGAACACCCTATATATTTTTACGTAATTCTGTTTGACTTTTTTAACGGTGTATTAAAACATTTTTGTAAACGTTAATCTTGGTAATTAGAAAAAAAGCGTTTCCTTAACAAAAAAGTGCTAAATAATATGTGTAAAAATACCCACAGTCAAAACAAAATTTGGCTATGTTCATATTAACATGTTACTTGTCGTTTATAAACAGTTTTTTTCAACTTCCACCTTAAAAATAATCGAAAATAGAAATGGCCACTTTTCTTATTAAAGTGACGGTAGAACTGTTTTGTAACTTAGATTTTTAATAAGATGTATTAAAAAAATTTAATTTTCTGATGTGTTTATATGATTTCCGATTTTTGTAATTTAGATATTGGCCTTTTTTTAGCTTAGCAAAGGTCTTTTTTTTTAAATAACAGGATTAACCTCTATAAAAGGTAAACAGGGTGGATTTTTTTACTAAAATGTAGCTAAAACAATGGTTTATTCCACCACCCTGTATAGTTTAACCGGAAAAATTTGTAGCGACAGCGTCAGCCGGAGAAACGTCAAAGCGACATCAAGATAAAGTTCAAAAAAGCACTGCCTGCTTTGACAGCTCCTAACTTTGATTCCATGACAGCTATAGGGTGGATTTTTTTACTAAAATGTAGCTAAAAGAATAGTTAATTTCACCACCCTGTACAGTTTTACCAGAAAAATTCGTGATGGCAACGCCAGGCGGAAAACGTCAAAGTGACACCAAGTGAAAGCTTAAAAAGTCACTATCTGTATTGACAGCCCCTGACTTTAGTTCCATGACAGCTACAGGGTGGATTTTTTTACTATAATGTAGGTAAAAGAATAGTTAATTTCATCACCCTGTACAGTTTTACCAGAAAGTTCAAATGATACCAGGCGGAGAAAACGTCAAAGGGACACCAAGTGAAAGCTTAAAAAGTCATTATCTGTATTGACAGCCCCTGACTGTAGTTCCATGACAGCTACAGGGTGGATTTTTTTACTAAAATGTAGTTAAAACAATCGTTTATTCCACTACCCTGTCCCATGCGGAGAAACGTCAAAGTGACACCAAGCTAAAGCTGAAAAAGTCACTATGTGCTTTGACAGGTCATAACTTTGGTTCCATGACAGCTACAAGGTGGATTTTTTTATCAAAAGGTAGTCAAAACAATCATTTAACTAGCCTGTATAGTTTTACCAGAAAAATTTGTGGGCAGACCGATAAACGTTTGACAACATCGCAGCAGCGCAGGACTTTCTTTAGGTTTTTCTGTTTTTGTCTCTCGCATGCAATCATCAATGTTTCTCTGTCAGTTACCCGGTTTTCTTATGACCAGTTTTAGTTTTACCACACCTGTATAAGTCACGTTTCTATCCAATCTGCGTCCGTTAAATAACTGCGTGTGAGAAAAACTCTAATCGCTTAGCAAAACGAAAACGTCAAACTCACTGATGACGTGCAACGGCCGAATTAATGCCGACGACTATAGTTTGTAACTACTAAGAAAAAACATTTCAACAGATCTCAACGTTGAGCATGCCGAAGTCTTGTTGTACCTTTTTCACTCTTTAAATCTCATGCAGAAAAAATCGGTTGTTCTCTTGATGGCCGGCGGCGTGCTTAGATGTTCGGAGATAGCTCGAAGCAATTTAAAAGATTCCCAGTTGCTGAACTTGTCCAGACTGTTGCTTTTATTCGACTATATTATGAAACACTTGTACGATGTACCAACGTTTCTGCTGGAAAAGGTAATAATTGTCGGTTGGGAATTTTGTTAAAGTGTGTTTTCCGAACTTTAATGTCGATTTAGATTCAAAGAAACCTATTTGATCTGACTTACCTGAGTTCAGAGAATAGAGACTCAACACCAAAACCTGAAGCCGCTTGGAAGGAGATTGAAGAGCCTTTTCGGAGAATTTCAAATGAGGCTCATCCGTCGCCAAAGTTTTACAAACTGTCCAATTTGGAGGTAAGTTGTTTTTCTTATGTTGCAAGAATATTTCATGTAATTGCGAGTTCAATATTTCAAAAGTTTGTCTCAATTTTATGTTTAAAAAAGGATTTGAAACTTAAATGTTTTTAGTTCACAATCGCCAACTGTGTGGTTGATAACGGTGATAAGTACCTGAGTTCGGTTGTCTAAATTGATGAAAAAACAAATTAAAACGTGAAATACGGTAACAATCGCCGTTAAAAAAACTGTCTTTAAATGTACAGGGCGTCTCAAATTCCATGGTTTTACGGGGTATCTCTAAAACTAGCAAAGATAGAGCGATACAGTTTTCGCGAACCTGTGCTCGATTATTGTGTTGTTCCGTTTCTGAGCTGCGGAATGATTTTGAAAATATGACAAAACAAGAGCTTGGCGGCTGTTTTTGTATTATTTGGGTGATATAAAATCCGCATTCGTTTTCACGCTCTATGGAACGAACAGAAGGAATGTGACGTCACGATGACGTAATTTGCCAAAACCCTAATGTGACCAATTGTCAAATTACGCCACTGTGACGTCACATTGGCTCTGCTCGTTCCATGGAGCGTGAAAACGAACAGCGGCCAAGGAAACTAGAATTAACTGTAATTAGTGTCTACTTTTAAAAACATGCCTCATAAGAATTATTCAAATAATAAGGAATATATTTTATAAATTACATAACTGATTATGAGCATTGTTAAAATGTATATTATTAAATAAATAATTAATTTAGGTTATTTCTATCTCAATTTCGGTATTTTTAAGCCGCTTTAGTGTCAATTTCAGTATGTCTCGAAAACCTAAATCTAAATTTGACCGAATTCCGAGAGAGAGTCAAAAGTGAAAAAAAAACAGTTTCCAGGATGTTCTAGAAGACTCTCGAAGGTTTTAGAACGTTTCAGGTGACTCTACAACACTACAACGTTCTGGCGAGTTCTAGAACTTTTATCGAAGATCTGGAAGATTTTGGAACGCTGTTGAAGGCTTTAAAACGTTCTGACAGTTCTAGAAGCTTTATCAAACATCTGGAATGTCTTGAAATGTTGCAGAAGGCTATAGAATGTTCTGACATGTTCTAGAAGCTTTTGCAAAGGTCTGGAAAACTTTGAAACGTTGCAAAAAGCTCTAAAACGTTTTGGCAGCTACAGAAGTTTCTTCAAAAATCTGGAAGGTTTGGGAACGTGGTCAAAAGTTTTTTGCCAAGTTCTAGAACTTTGCAAAAAACTATAGAACGTTCTGGCAAGCTACAGAAGATTCTTCAAAGATCTGGAAGGAGGTTTTCGAACTTTGCCAAAGGATTTAGAACGTTCTGACTAGTTCTAGAGGCTTCATAAAAAATCTGGAACGTTTTGAAATATTGCAGATGACTCGAAAACATTCTGGCAAGTTTTCGAAACTTCTACAAAGATCTGAAAAACTTTGGAACATTGCAAAAAACTTTAGAACGTTCTGGCAAGCTACAGAAGCTTCTTCAAAGATCTGGAAGGAGGTTTTCGAACTTTGCGAAAGGATTTAGAACGTTCTGACTAGTTCTAGAAGCTTCATCAATGATCGGGAAAGTTTTGAAATGTTACAGAAGGCTCTAAAACGTTATGGCAAGTTCTAGAAGCTTCATCAAAGATCTGGAAGGTTTTGAAATGTTGCAGAAGGATCTAGATCGTTCTGGCAAGCTATGGAAGCTTCTTCAAAGATATAGAAGGTTTTAGAACGTTGCGAAAGGCTTTAGAACATTCTGAATAGGATATCTTCAATATCTGGAAGGTTTTGGAACGTTGCAAAAGACTTTAGAACATCCTGACTAGTTCTAGAAGCTTTATCAAAGATCTGGAAGGTTTTGAAATGTTGTAAAATGCTCTAGAACGTTCTGGCAAGTTTTAGAAGCTTCTACAAAGATCTGAAATGTTGCAGAAGGCTCTAGAACGTTTTGGCACGCTATAGAAGCTTCTTCAAAGATCTGGACGGTTTTGGAACGTTGCAAAAGACTTTAGAACATCCTGACTAGTTCTAGAAGATTTATCAAAGATCTGGAAGGTTTTGAAATGTTGCAGAAGGCTCTAAAATGTTCTGGCACGTTATAGAAGCTTCTTCAAAGATCTGGACGGTTTTGGAACGTTGCAAAAGGCTTTAGAAAATCCTGACTAGTTCTAGAAGCTTTATCAAAGATCTGGAAGGTTTTGAAATGTTGCTCTAAAACGCTATGAAGCTTCTTCAAAGATCTGGAAGGTTTTGGAACGTTGCAAAAGGCTTTAGAACATCCTGACTAGTTCTAGAAGCGTTATCAAAGATCTGGAAGGTTTTGAAATGTTGTAAAATGCTCTAGAACGTTCTGGCAAGTTTTAGAAGCTTCTACAAAGATCTTAAATGTTGCAGAAGCTATAGAAGCTTCTTCAAAGATCTGGACGGTTTTGGAACGTTGCAAAAGACTTTAGAACATCCTGACTAGTTCTAGAAGCTTTATCAAAGATCTGGAAGGTTTTGAAATGTTGCAGAATGCTCTAAAACGTTCTGGCACGCTATAGAAGCTTCTTCAAAGATCTGGAAGGTTTTGAAATGTTGCAGAAAGTTCTAAAACGTTCTGGCGCGCTATAGAAGCTTCTTCAAGGGTCTGAAAGCTTTTGGAACGTTGCAAAAGGCTTTAGAACATTCTGACTAGCTCTAGAAGGTTTATCAAAGATCTGGAAGGTTTTGAAATGTTGCAGAAGGTTCTAAAACGTTCTGGAACCCTATAGAAGCTTCTTCAAAAATCTGAAAGGTTTTGGAATGTTGCAAAAGGCTTTAGAACATCCTGACTAGTTCTAGAAGCTTTATCAAAGATCTGGAAGGTTTTGAAACGTTGCCAAAGGGCTCTAGAACGTTCTTTTTCGATGTATTATTATTCTAATAAGTAATATATTTTGTATATTACATAACTGGTTGTGACCAGTCTTTTTCTAAAACTATTGAAACCATCTAAACCTTAAAAATGTTTAGGTATTGAAATCTCCAAGCTTTTCAGAATCTAAATTTTACGACATTTGTTTGATCAGCCGCTATACTGTTTTTGTTTGCTGTTGTAGCCTGCCTGATTGCAAATTAAATTTGGCGATTTTTACGTTGTTTTCCAACCTATTATGTTACCTAAAATTGTTTGCTTAATACAAGTCTACATAAATGTATAAGGTGTCCTATTTAAAAAAAAAGTGTGTTTAGTTCATATCTTAAAAACGGAGATGTTATTTGGATTCTACGCCAAATTTTCTATGGGAAACCATTTGTAGTTTTTCTGAGTCGCTAATAATAAAGAAAATACGAAGGGAGCTCCAAATTGACATATTTTTAAAATCACCTTGTAGATCAGAAACGGGGGCAGCTGTGAAAGGTACGACTGCACCATCGTTTTGCACCTTAAAAGCAGAAATTGGTCTTTCCTTGTCCCCAGTTAAAAAAAGACCACCCTGTATAAAAAATATGATTTTTATATTATTTAAAATGGGTAATTTGTTGTGTAGGTCAGCAATCAAGACTCGCCTAAGCTGGACGGGTTGGCTTGTAACTTTATCTTGGGGACGCCTGATAAGCTGCGATATCCGTTGCTGTTAGACGCTCTAATCGAAATCCTTAACGTGACACATAATATAAACGCCACCACCGGATCGAAAATGTCAATTTTGGGCTTGTGTGCTACTCAGTATTGTTTTACGATCTGTTGGCGGTTGTTACACTTGTTGCCGCCGTCCATACCTTACATGGAGCGTTTGGCTAATGGAGAAGCTTTGAGTCCTGGCCCCCTACTGATGCACTCGCTGGTGTGGGGACCTCGAGCTGGTCATAAGAATTTCAACAGGTGGCTTAAGGATTGTTTGGTTAAACAGGTAAGTGGGTTTAGTTACGACTCCAATATTGAAATTAGTGCAATTTCTCCTAGTAATTTTAAATGAGGGTTTTATGCTTTTTGTTTTAGTTTTAAGTGTTGATATTTTGAAAATGATATAAACAACGGTTCCATTGACGAACGGCAAAATACGGCATTTTCTCAGGTTCAAATGAAACAGTGAACAGAAAATTTTAGTCAAATAAAACAGTTTTTCAGGTTTATTACAGATTCGGACTACATATTTTAAGAGTGAAACATAATTTGTCTAATCTAAAAGTGGACAATTTTGAAATACAGGACGTGCATGTTCAGATAAAACAAAATTGAAAAAAGGTTTATTTTTGAAATAGTACTATCTCAATAAAATTTCGTATCAGGAGGTTTTTAGGCAGGAGGAAATCAGAATCCGTTTGCATTTTTGATGTTATTAAAGTGTTAGTCCAAATTGAATTTTCGGACTAATTTACAAACTAGCGTTCAGGCCTGAAAATAGCCTGAAAGCACTAAAAACAGTGTATTTTTTTTAAATGCTCATATTTTTAGCACTGAAGTGTCTAGAAGTCAACTTAATAGTGACAAAGCTTAGAATTATATTTTTAAGTTTATGGAGAATGTAAAAATTGTTTTTTAAGTCTGCTATGCCAAAAACTTGGTGAAGATGGCCTTAATACTCGTTTTTTCAAGCTGAGAGCAATTTTAAATCAATAAAAATAGTCCAGAGTTGTAAGGAAATAAAAAGCAAAGTACAAAGAACTTGAAAAGTTAGTTTTCCTTGTAATTAGTTAATCCTGTATTTAAGACTATTTTCAAGACTAAAATATTGAAATTTGCCTTCAAATTATGGAAAATGCAAATTTTAAGCTTCTGATGTCACTCTTCATTAGTTTAGAGTCTCTTTTTGGTGTCAAGTCAATTTTTAAGGTTAAAATTTGTGAATTTTTAGTCAAAGATTCTAGAAAAAGTAGTTTTTCATGTCTACAAGTCACTTTTCAATACTAAAGTCTTTCAATTTGTCTGAAATCTATGAAAACTGGTTACAAAGACAATTTTTAAGCCTCTGATGTCAATTTTTACTGTTTCAAAGTCAATTTACTGGTTTCTAAGTGAATTTTCAATACTAAAGTCTTTCAATTTGTCTGAAATCTATGAAAACTGGTTACAAAGACAATTTTTAAGCCTCTGATGTCAATTTTTACTGTTTCAAAGTCAATTTACTGGTTTCTATAACAATACAAAAGTTTTCAAGTGGAAAAATCACTGAAAACTGTCAACTTAGCTCTCAGCAGTTTTTACTGAAAAAAATTTACTGGTTTCTAAGTGAATTTTCAATACTAAAGTCTTTCAATTTGTCTGAAATCTATGAAAAATTACAAAGACAATTTTTAAGCCTCTGATGTCAATTTTTACTGTTTCAAAGTCAATTTACTGGTTTCTAAGTGAATTTTCAATACTAAAGTCTTTCAATTTGTCTGAAATCTATGAAAACTGATTACAAAGACAATTTTTAAGCCTCTGGTCAATTTTTATCTTACAAAGTCAATTTATCCCTTCTAAGTGCATACTAATTTTTTTGTCTGAAATCTATGAAAACTGGACAAAGACAATGATGTCAATACTTACTGTTTCTAAGTAATTTGTTTTAACAAATAGCATGAGTCGCTGAAATCTATGAAAACGAGAGCCTCTGATGTCAATTTTTACTTAGAAACTCGTTTTTCTAAGAATTTTTCCGGAAAAATTAAATGCACTAGGGATATTACCCCCGACAATTTTTAAGCTTCTGATGTCAATTTTTACTGTTTCAAAGTCAATTTACTGGTTTCTAAGTGAATTTTCAATACTAAAATCTTTCAATTTATCTGGAAACTATGAAAAATGGCTGCAAACACATTTTTTAAGCTTCTTAAGTCAATTTTCCGTTTTCAAGACAATTTTTAAGTTGAGTTGGGTCTTTGAACGTAATAACCTAATTATCTCGTAAACAAAGTTTTAAATCAGAATATTATAAGAGATACTTTCTTTAAAAAATATCCAGCGACGTGATGGGTTTCGATGGGCTATCGAATGGTGAATTGTTGACATTTAAAACTGGACCACCCTGTATTTTCATAGTTATTTCGTGCAACTTAATGAAGATTTTTGTCAGGAGAATTTTGCCAGGCGGAAAATATGAAACTTACTACTATTTTTGTTTATAGAGGGCAACCACCAACCAATAGAGAGCACATGCAACCATTTCTCCAACTGTCCATCTTTTTTGTACACACCTTAAGTGTTCACTTACAGTATGATTCTAATATGCTTTCTACTTAAAAAAGGGCGTTACTTTTAAATCTGTAGTGTTTTAATATTGCATTCATTTCTGTATGCTAATACGACTAAACGGTTAAAGGGCAAGTTAATTAAATGCATGTAATTCATGCAAAACTTAAAAAAACTAATTGGGAGACGTTTTAAATAAATCTCTCACAACAGTTCACATGTTTTTTCAATAAATTCGGTGAAATAACATAACCCCACAAATCACTGGAAATTAAAGTACTAGAAATGAAAAACTTTGAATAGCAACAAGTGTTCTACATGGGCAAAATAAAAACTTCCTTTTACAGAAGAAAATATTTACTAATTTTAAAGTTGCTGTATGCAATATCAAATATCTGGAAAACAGTCAACTTTTAAGATCCTTATAAGTGTACGTTTTTATGTAGAAAAGTATATTAGAATCATGCGTATGTGCTTAAAAACTGGTTGGAGTCCTTTTTAGCAGTCAGAGATGGTTGCAGATTGTCCTTTATCATTACAATAGCAGATAATATCGTTTTAGGTCGGTAAAACTTTGATAAAGAACTGTGAAAATTTGAAAATCAAAAATAAAATTTCGACTTTACACCCTGTATGTTTTTGAATAGCTAGACCGTAAAGTTTTGAGTTCAGGAATATCTACTGTAGCTCTATTTACTATTACCTAAACTCCACCCTGTATTTTTTTGAAGATTGTGTGATTTACAGTAACAACTTAAACGACTTTTTTGCCGTTTTACTTGTAGTTGCCTCACACTGATGAGTCCAGTCAGCCTTGAAACGTTTCATGTACAATATTTTAGGCTGTTCTTTTTCTGGACCACACCCCTGGGATCCTTTAGTGTTTGAAAATATGTGACAATATTGCTTCTCTGTTTATTGTTTGTGGTCAAGTTTTTTTTGACCAATCACAAACTTTTACTATGTTGAGATTTACGCAAGTGCTGCACATGTTTAGGGTCCAACAAATGTCTTTCCAGAAAAATATTAACTGCGATGTAACTCTGATTTTAGCAGAGATAATGATTTAGAATCAGTTAAAGTTTTTACGTTTGCCTACTTTTGAATTTTCTGAAATTCCAAATTCACCATTTCTTTTTATTTTTTTATAGGGAATGTATACACAAAACACCGACAAATTGTTGAAAGGAGTTTTGGACGCTGTAAATAATATTGAGTATGATTCGGCTGTTGCCAAGCGATGCATATTGGCTCTTATGCCTGAGACCACTAAGAGCATTATGGCTAAAGAAGATCTTCCCCCTTTATGGCAATTGATTTTGCTTGATTGTTTAGTGGCTAAAGTGGAGGTAAGTAAAATTATTATAGGGGACAGTCGGCTTAGTTTGAAAACCTGGTAAATCCACAATTTTTCAAAACTTACATGTTTGTATCATAGAATGGAAAATGAGCTCCGAAAAATGTTATATACCAGAATTTTTAGCTAGAATGTTTATTTTAAAGTCGTTTTGCTTTAAATCGATTCTATTCTAAGGTGTCTTTGGATGAAGTTTCTGAGTCCGATGGCACTCCAGTAACCGTTTCTGAACATTCATGCGTCCACGATTTAGTCCCTATAGTTATACGTTTAGCCAGGGCAATTTTGCATTGTACTAGGTGGTCGATGTTTCATTTACTCGCTGATTTCATACAGGCAGACAATTCTGAAAAGGTAACGTTTCAGTGTTGTTTCATAATTGGAACACCAATTATTGTGACGAATTTTAGATACAGCTAAAAGATTTAGAGCCGTTGCAGGACGTTCTTGCTATCTCGTCCAAAGAAAACGCACTTTTATGTACGCTGGCTAGTGAAATTGAGTTACTTATACCAACCAGTGTTCATACGGTTTTGCAAGATTGGCGATCTTCGTTTCTCGAAGATGTATTTTCGGTATTTAACAATATTTATGGTGAAAATCAACTTGGTAGTAACACAAATTTTAGGACCAGCACTCCAACGATATAATCATCTCGGAAAGTTACATTTTAAAGATCATAGACGTGCATATATCGTCTTTATCTCGATCCTTACCCTTTAGCATTGACTTATCACTAAAGCGAACTCTGGAGAATTTGGTTAAATTTGTGGTTCAACATGCACCTAGAATTGAAAATACTGACACTAAAAACAAAGCCATTGAGTTGCTAGTATCGATTACCACCGATGCAAGAACTGAGTTTTTGTACCACGTGGCTATTAAGGCTTTGGACAAAATGATTGGCGATATTGAAACCGATGAGAGACAAAAGAGAGTCTACTTAAGGTAGTTCAGACTATAAGTCGAATAGAATCTTGATTTAAAAAATATGGTTTTGTTTCTAGAGTTTTGGATCATACTTACAATTTACTGATGAACTACACAAATATGGCTACACAACAAAGAGGATTAGTGAATGAAAAGATTCTTCACAGTTGTTTACAGTTTTATGAGAAAATAATTGAGAAAAGTTCCGGAAGACAAGCTCTAGAAAGCTTCTTTACGGGTATATGTGGCTTAATGAAACGAAACGAGCAATTTGCAAACAATTTTTTCCAGGAGATAAAGATTTGGTGAAAGTTCTAATGTCCGTGTCAAGTCCACACATGTCCCAGCAGTACAGCACGCGTGTTTTACACTTTTTTAACAAACTATTCCAAGCAGCCGAGAAGAGTTCCACCGATCCCAGCTTGAACTATTTGTGTTCGAGCATGGGAAAACTAGCAGAGGTGGAAAGCGAGAAATTGCAAGCCTGGCTTCGGCAGATTATCGTTGGTCCTAATGAAGTCACATTGGAAAGGTAAGCGATACTTGATTTGTTGCTAAGGTGTTTTAATCGTTTTACGGTGTAAATGAAAAATTATTTGAATTATTGTAAAGCTGTAAATATTTAGGGAATCCGGGAATAATGGTTGAATGGAGAGTTTCTACATCTTTATTCTGGAGTTAGCTACAACCAGCTGGTTGTTTTGTAATGGTATTTTCTTCAACGAGCGTAAAATTATGACAAAAAACTCGATTTTTAAAGCTGAAATTTTGAGAGCTTTATTTTTCACAGGGTTTTTAGGACGCTCTGTATATTACACGTCGTTTCACACTTGTCGTGTTCCCTCTTTATAAACTAAATTATACAGAGTGGTCGAAGCAAGTGGAAGCTTGGTCCACTGGTACTTTTAGTTGCAGCAAAAGCTTTTCACACAGGAAAACACCACTTTTTGTAATTGGAGAGTTTTTTTACAGTTTTAAGTATCTTTCAACAATTTGGACAGTTTAAACTAAAGTTTTGAACACTCTGTATTTCAGTTCTTGGTACGGTTAGCACAAAGATGAATTGCAGCAATTTCTATTGAATTTTAGTGTCCTGAAATTCGCAAAAAGTGAAACAGCAAATTTTAGCTTGTATATCTACTTAATGAATTTATTACTATATTAGGGTTATTGTATCTTTTACTTTAAAAAGGATTGATATCTGGTCATCTGGGAGGTGTGCAAAGTAGTTTTTGACACTGAAAATAGTCAAAAAAACAGGATTTTTAGACTAATTTTTACTGGCGTTCAATTTTTTAAACTAGTAGTGTCAAACTGAACGTTTAAGACTTGTGAGAGTCCAAATTTGTACTGAATAGTCTAAAACATGTTATTTATCACAAGGAAATCTTAAAATTTCTTTTTCAGACTGAAATCCATTGTCCAGTGTTTGAAACTGGATTTCAAGCACTAAAAACTGTCCGGAAATCAAGACAATGATTGTTGCGCGTAAAACTCATTTTTTACTACTAAAAATAGGCTAGAAACGACTTTACTAAGATTAAAAAATGTCTTAACAATCTATTTTTAGGATTTTATTTGTTGTACAACTCAATTTTCTGGACTAAAGTCTAGAATTCAATCAAACACTGGAAACAGTCAAAATACATTTTTGGACTAATTCATTTCTAAAAATTAGTTTTCAAAACTAATATCTCAGCATTTAGTGTCAAAATTTTTTACTTTCATTACTGAAGAGTCTGAAGCTTGACTTTTACTACTATAAATACTCTTAAACTCGATTTTTCAGTCTTAAAGCACTAAAAACAGTCCTATTTTTTAGAAATACTCCAATTTTTTGCACCAATGAGTGAAGAAGCTTGAAATAACATTTTTAAGACTATGGACAGTGCACAAGCTGGTTTTCAGGCGTGATAAGTCAAAACTTTGTGAAGATAGTCTTGAAACTCGATTTTCCAAGCTGAAAACAGTTTCAAAGTACTTAAATAGTCTATATTTTTTAAGAAATGCTCGAATTTTTAGATATCCGAGTTTTAAAAAAATGAAAAAATGTGAATTTTAAGTTTCTGATATCACTTTTGATTGGTTCAGAGTCACTTTTTTGGTGTGCAAGTCAGTTTTCAAGACTAAGGTCTTTTAATTTGTCTGAAAACTGAAAATTTGCTACAAAGAGAATTTTTAAGCTCTTTAAGTCAATTTTCATTGTTTTAAAGACAATTTATTGGTTTACAAGTTATTTTTAAGACTAAAGTCTTTCAATTGCTCCGGAAACTATGAAAACTGGCTACAAGGACAATTTTTAAGCTTCTTAAGTCAATTTTCATCGTTTCCAAGACAATTTTTAAGTTGGGTTGGGTTGGGTTTGGGTCTTTGAACGTAATAACTCAATTATCTCGTAAATGAAGTTTTAAATCAGAGTTTTATAAGAGATACTTTCTTTTCCAAATTGAACGAAGAAATTAAGAGCAACTGTTATTTTTGAAAAATACCCAGTGACGTAGAAAGTAAGGCGGAAAAATTAAAACTATTTTCCTGTATCTACGCCATTGGAGAATTTTGACAAACATCATTAACATCACATAATGAGTATTAATTTCATAAGTACTTAAATTTGACCAAAATTGCTCCAACGGTCTGACAGTTATGACAAAAATCCCGATTTTTAAACTGAAATTTGAAGGATTGTATTTTCCTTAGAAATCATTTTTCAGAAAAATGACATTGCGGTGAATTATTGACATTTAAAACTGGACCACCCGGTATATGTGTGTGTGTCTTTTATAAAGTTCACCAAGCTGATATCTTCCTAATAAGGGTATGTAACTCAAAGAAAACTGAAAAAAGCTATTAATCGATGTAACATCAGCTGGATTGTCGTTCTTATTATTTTGTTGTTTCTAAGAATGTCATTTTTTAGATGTTTGTAGGAAAAAGTAGTAGACGGAGTAGAAGCTGTTTTCATTTTCAAACGGCAACTTCAGTACAAAAATGACGTTTTTACGTCTAATAAAATTTGTGATTTTTTTGTAAAATACCGTATCATAATTTGTAACCAAAAATCTTGTAAATCTTATTATACAAGGTGGATGAAATTGAGTCTGCACTGATTTAGAAGCCTAGCCTTGTTGACATCAAATAGCCTGTTAAATTATTGCAGACTAATTTTTAAACGCGCTGTAGATAGAATTTTGATATAGATTTTCAGATAACTGACTAATTGATTGCTCCTGTAGTATTGGATACAGCAGCGATACTGCCAAAATAATTCATTAAATGTTTGTTTATTATAAGACGTATTTAAGAATTTTTTGATCTGTGACCACTGCAAGGATCGGTTATAAATTAACAAATGATTGAGTTTGACATCTAAGTCAAAATACTAACTGAAATATAGGAAAGTGAAACTGAAAATAAGGAAAATTTAAATTCAGTTTTTAATTTGGTTGTTTCTTTACATATTTTAATACTTTTTGTTCAGTATCTCAATTATAACAAAATTTCAGTTGACGCCTTTCCGACGAATTTGCCATAGTTATTGAGACATTTTACTTTTCATTTTAAAACAGAATATTCCTGTACAAACATCTTTAGCTCAGGTTTTTTTTTACTGGATATTTGGTTTGGTTAAAACATTACTTTACTTTTAGCGAGCCCACATTAAAATTGAAAAAGCCCTCAAGTACCGGAAACTCTGATTCGAAAGGAGTTGTGATTACATTGGGAACTAGTGTAGATAAAAAGTCATTGGTTCAAGAGAATAGCCAATTATTGCAAGCGTTGACCAGTTATATCGTTAAACAAGTACGTTTTATAACAAAGTTGTTATAAAAGGAATAGCAAAGTGTATAATAAACATTTTTAGACCAGCAATGTAGCAGAAGACGTTTCCATAACGATCTTAAAATCCCTGATACCGCTCGGAACTCATTTGCTAAGTTCAGCATTTGAAGGTGCCGGCTTTACGGAACTTATGGAAGTTATGACAATGCTCGCGGACGCTGGAACTGGCCGAGGGCATAGTCATCTGTTTCCTGCTGTTGCACAGTGGGTGGAACAGTGCGTTAAATACATACAAAACGCTGAAATCAAAGAAAAAATTGCTAAATCACCTGACGTTCTGAAGAACAACAGTATGCTAAATGCTTCTTCATGCATTCTGGAATATTTAACCGACGTCGTTCTCTCAATTACTGAACAACCTCCAAGGTTTGGTTAATGTTTTTTTTTTCTACTTTTTCGTTGTTATTATTAATCTTTTTGTAGGTGCGTCTCTCCTCAATGGGAGCATGAAAGTCCTTTGGACTTTGAACTAGATTGGCAAGAAGATAACAACGACGATGACGACAGTGGCGAAGATTCCGATGAGGATTCTTTGTGCAACAAACTTTGCACTTTTACTGTCACTCAGAAAGAATTTATGAATCAACACTGGTAATTTTTTGGTTTTATAGCAACTGAGTTTTTGCAGTAATGTCTAAATTGTTTCTAGGTATCACTGTCATACTTGCCGAATGCTCGACGGTGTTGGAGTTTGTTCGATTTGCGCTAGAGTGTGCCATAAGGGACACGATGTCAGTTATGCGAAGTACGGCAACTTTTTTTGCGATTGCGGTGCCAAAGAGGACGGTTCCTGTCAGGCTTTAGTCAAGAGAAGTCCTACAACGAATCCGGATCAGAGGAAAGAAGAAGGCGAACAGCATGCTTTGACTAGTTCTTTGCGGTAAGAATTATAGTTACTTTTTTTATTTACACTTTTCCATTATTACAAAGCATTTTGAGGTATTTCCAGGCGTTTGAGAGTATTTTGTATTTCAAAATGTTTTGTGATATTTTCATTGGAATTTTGAGCGAAATTAAGCTTCTTTCAAGGAAATTTTGCGATATTTTAAGGAATACATTGCAGTAGACATACCAATATAACAAAATTTACTGAAAATTGAACAGAACAGCATAGGCACATGTAATTATTATGGTAAAATCTTTGTTACATGATATTGAGTTGAAACAATATTAATTACAAATTATTATAATAATTTACCAATTTTTCAATGTTTAAACTACATTTTTAAGGACACGTGACTGTTTTTGACAGGTATCAACTGGCTTTTACAGTGTTGCAAGCTCAAAATTGCATTATCAACATCACGTGACGTGTATTTTGCAATTGACGTGATTATTTTCAAAAACAATAATTGTAATTGATTTTTCAATTACTCAGCAAAAGTCTAATTGGTAATTGATTTTACGATTTGTTCTGTAATTGAACCACTTTGAAAGTAGTTGAATTACTTTCAGAGTAATTGAATTACTCTCAGAGTAGTTTTGAATTACAATGTAGCTGGCTTTTAAAGTAATGGAACTACTTGTTTTTGAAGATACGATTGTTGTGTTTTGCGCGGTCGAGAAGTAAGTTTACTGATTCAGAGCGGCGTTTTGTCTTAGAAAGTTGCGATTTTAGCTGCAACTGTGTAGTATTTTGTTCTCTTCATTTTAATTTACCAAATTTTTTTTTTGAGTTAAGTTTAAACCACATTTTAAAGGTCACGTGACTAATTTTGACAAGTAATGGAGAAAAAAGGTTTTAATCATGGAAACTGGCCTTTCGAGTATTGCAAGGACTCATAATTGCATTATCAACGTCACGTGACGTGTATTTTGCAATTTAAGCTTTTACAACTGTCTAAATTTAGTTTACCACACGATCAACGTTTAAATTACATTTTAAAGTCACGTGGCCTTTTTTGACAGGTGCCAGTTGGCTTTGACAGTGGCGCAAGCTCAAAATTGCATTATCAACATCACGTGACGTGTATTTTGCAATTTAAGTTTTTACAACTGTCTAAATTTAATTTCCCAATTTTTCAAAGTTTAAACTGCATTTTGAAGTTCACGTGACTCTTTTTGACAATGTCAACTGGCTTTTACAGTTTTGCAACCTCTAAAATTGCATAATCAAAGTCACGTGATGTGTCTCTTTCGATTTCAGCTTTTCGAACTGTCCAAAATAGTCTAAATTTAATTTACCAAATTTTTAAAGTTTAAACCACATTTTAAAGGTCACGTGACTAATTATGACAGTTGGCAACCGGCCTTTACAGTATTGCAAGCTCAGAATTGCATTATCATTACATTGCATTACAATTTAAGTTTTTACAACTGACTAAAGGTAAAGGTATTCAACCGAAAGGTACTTTTTTTATGAAAAGTTAAATGAAAAACAAAACCAAGATGATCAAGTATATCTAGATAATCTGTTCAGTGACTTAGAGGTTTCTAGACTTTTTCAGAATTGTTCTAGAGACCTCTGGCAATTTAAAACAAAGTTATGGGAACATTTAAGACACTTCTAGAGGGCTCTGACACTTTTTAGCAGGTTCTCAGTAGCATTTAGATGTCTCTAGACTTTTTCTAAATTGTTCTGGAGGTCTCTGGCAATTTAAAACAATTCTAGGTAGGTTTAAGACACTTGTATAGAACCCTCTGGCAGTTTTAAGAAGGTTCATAGTAGCATTTAGAGGTCTCCGACATTTTTAAGATTGTTCTAGAGACCTCTGGCAATTTAAAACAGTTATGGGAAGGTTTAAGACACTTGCAGAACCCTCTGGCACTTTTAAGAAGGTTCTCAGTAGCATTTAGAGGTCTTCGACATTTTAGTTAGTTAGTTAGTTAGTTAGGCAATATATATTTCATATTTGTTACATAAAGAGATAACAAAAAGAAACTTCGTCAATAGGCCCATAACAGGCCACATACAAGATGTTTTACGTGTTTGTACAAAATGTTACACTAGCTATATAGGTATACATTGTTAAAATCATATTAATAATAAAAAAAAGTTCTAAAGTTAACTATAGGTATTTATCTGAATAATTTATTTGACTCCGGTAGTTTTTCAGCCTCCTTTGGTACACTGGGCAGTTAATGTCACGTGCTGAGTGTTGGCTTTCTTCTGCTTTGTATTTCATTTTAATACAGTTAATGCATTTTAATCGGTATTGACTGGCAATCACTGCCTGAATGCTCGTATTCTCCGCATTTATGGCAACACAGCCTTTCCTTGCAGTATTTTCCAACATGTCCAAAACCGCAACATTTGAAACATAAGGCTAGGTTAACATGTTCTTGGACGTACACTTTCATCATATCAAAATTGACGGTTTCGGCTTTTAAAAACCACTTAGCTATTGCTGGTTGAGCTTGTAGAATCCAATTTTCTTTGGTGAGATTACGACACTGTTTTTTAGCTATTACTTTGATTTCCATCTTTAGGTTTGAAATATTCAGATCGGTTTCGATGGTGTCGTTCATTCTGATCAATTCTTCAATAAATTCGGTTTCTGAGTAGCCCTTTAGAATGCCAGTTATCATAAACATTGGATTTATTATCCCACTTTCTTTAATTTTTATGTTGTCCTTCTTTTCCAGTGTGTTTTTTAATATCTTTTGTTGCGCTTCGTTCCGGCTTTCAAAAACTATTGCCCCATCTTTCAAATGCTTGATATTTTTGAATCCTCCTTCTATCCCAGATCTTTCAATTTCTTTTTTAAGTTGACACATTGCTTCTCTTGGGTCTGAGACATCATTGATTTTAACGAGTGTTTCTAATTTCTTTGAAACTTTAGGTGTTGTCCATGTTTGTTTTTCTTGATCATTGTTTGTTTTTGAAGGATTAATCTCTTGTACTACAGCTGCGTATGTTTTTTCTTTTGGCACAATGGATTCTTGATTACTAGCTTTCAATAGGGGGTGTGTATTTGAGTCATTTTTTATCTTCAAGGTTGCCAATTCTAATTCATGTGCAATGGACATTTTTTCTTGCTCTAGTTGTCCCATTTTTAGGGTGATAAGAGTCAAGTTCTTGTAAATAACAGTAGTTGATTTTCTTAACCTTTCTTGATTGTACCTAATTATAGCTGGACTGCCATTTACTTCTTCACTTGTGTAAAATTCAATTTTTCCTAAGGCTTCAAATGTATCATTTAGAATGCTGCCTATTTGTAGTTCTTTTTGTTTTTCTGATGTTTGTATTGTTTGTTGAACGGAGGTCCTCTTTAAAATTGGTGCTTCCGCGTCTGACATGAGTCTTATTCCATCACATGTCCTTTTGTAACAGTTTTTCTCTTCAGGTGACATAACGTTACGTGTTCGCTTGCCGGAGTTATCCGGCGACTTAGATACGTAGTCGGTAACGGTCGAATTGTCTTTTAACTTATTGAGGATCTCCGGTATTTGTCTGCTATTAGTATTATCTTCGATATTGGAAGCGATACCAATGTTATCTTTATATTGGAAGGTTTGTTTAGTTGACTGTGTCCTTATCAGCTCCGCTGCTGTTGTTGAACCCATTGAATTGGATCGGTTTTTCCGTGGAAATTCTTCACCAAATTTGATAATTTTTTTGTCAGTGTCTTTGGAACCGCCACTATTTTCAGCCATCACAAATGCAAAATTAAGTTGTCACTACTTTGTAAGAGTTCTAGAGGCCTCTGGCAATCTAAAACAATTCTAGGAAGGTTCAAGACACTTGTAGAACCCTCTGGCACTTTTAAGAAGGTTCTCAGTAGCATTTAGAGGTATTCGACATTTTAAAGATTGTTCTGGTAATTTAAAACAGTTATAGGAAGGTTTAAGACACTTGTAGAGGGCTCTGACACTTTTTAGTAGGTTCTCAGTAGCATTTAGAGGTCTCTAGACTTATTCAAAATTGTTCTAGAGGCCTCTGGCAATTTAAAACAATTCTACGAAGGTTTAAGACACTTGTAGAACCCTCTGGCAGTTTTAAGAAGGTTCTCAGTAGCATTTAGAGGTATTCGACATTTTAAAGATTGTTCTGGTAATTTAAAACAGTTATAGGAAGGTTTAAGACACTTGTAGAGGGCTCTGACACTTTTTAGTAGGTTCGCAGTAGCATTTAGAGGTCTCTAGACTTTTTAAAAATTATTCTAGAGGCAATTTAAAACAATTCTAGGAAGGTTTAAGACTTGTAGAACTTTCTGGTGCGTTTAAGAGGATTCTCAGTAGAATTTAAGAGGTTAATGACACTTTCAAAATGACCCTAGAAGATTCAAGCAAGTTTTTCAAGTCACTTTTTACTTCTGGCCTATGAAGAGTTAATATAAGGATTCGTTCCTTTTCACTATACCTGAACGGCATTTCGGACACAAAACTGCTCTGTATAAGATGACTCACTCTATTTATGTACGAAACTGATAAAAACGTCAAAATAAGCTGACATTCATTGAAGCGCCAAACTGACAATAACTGGTATGACTCTCATGTTTTAAAACACATATTCTTATTCTTGACGCAACAGTCAGAAGTCACCAAACAGAGCTTCTTTCAAGTACGATGCATGCCAGACGAGGAAGGAGATATTACGGTCAAGTACGCGACGTGCCTCGTGACGTAAAAGCTGTTTTTGCATGACGTCATTTTTACACAGCCGCGATAACTTATTATTCCTTTATTATTACTAGATTATTATTATTTTGTAACCTACACGCTAATGCTCAGAGAAGTTTCAACGAAAAATCTATTGTTGCATTTTTAAAGTTTTTGTTTTCTCAACCAGAAATTAAGCGAGCGTAAAAGGTATTTTTTGCAAATGTTGCAATTTAAGTTTGTTTGAAAGTAATATTTCATCTTTTCGTTATTAGAAGACGCACTAGTTCTCCCTTACCGACTGATAAAATTCTATTCGAAGAGCGACGTCCCGATCACGAGAGAAAAAAATTAGAAGAGTCTAAAGAGTTTTTGTTGAACTATCTGAGTTCAAGTAGCATGACATTATCACTCTTAGGTAAGCGGATTGGACAATACCAGCTGTTTTTGTACTACTTTAACATATTTTGTTGCACGTAGAATTCCTGCAAGGTCTGATACCCGCAATTGAATCGACATGCAATTCCAACAGTCCAGTCGGTTGTCACGTAAGGGGTGTTAAAGCTCTAGAACAGCTGCATAGCACCGAAAAAAAATACGTGCACACTGATTTGTTGATGGTTCCTACTTTAGGTATTCAATACAAGATATTAGGTGCGATGAAACTGACCCGATAATTTGACAGGTTCTCAAGAGGGCGCGTTTGAAAACGTCAGAATGTCGTACGCGGGCGATCAAGGCCAAACCATCAGACAGTTGCTGTCAGCCCATATTATCCGTCGTGTGGCGATGTGTTGTATGACCACAACTCAAGGTAGACAATTTAGTTGCGTAGCTTTTGGCCAGAATAGTTGTTTAATTGAAATTTCAGGCAAGAGACAACATTTAGCGGTATCCCACGAAAAGGGAAAAATTACAGTTTTGCAGTTGTCGGCGCTTCTTAAACAAGCCGACTCTGCCAGTAGGAAACTGACGTTAACCAGACTTAGCAGTGCTCCTATACCATTTACTGGTAAGTGATAAAACTAACTTTTACTAGTATTATTTTGGTTTGTTGTTGATACAAGTAATCGAACTTAATTTAAAAATTCCTCGAGATAATATGTTATTGATGATTTGTTAATTAAATTGTGGCGTCATGTTGGTTTAATGTTTGCGAAAAATTCATCATTTATTCGATTCTACATCGAAAAGTAATTCCAGCTTTGTATAGTATAAACCGTACTTCAAAAATACAGATTTACATTTTTTCGACAGTTGTGATCAAGTTCTAAGTTTTGACATTAGTGAGGTTTTAAAGGATAATTTAGCAAGACAGTCACTAACCACTGTCATAATTCTCAGAAACACAGTTTACATTGAATACTGCAAGAAAACTTTTCTAAACTCTGATTTTGCAACTTTTGAGCACAATATAACAGTTTTGACGTTAGTGACAGTTGACACGTGGTTTTAGAACACTATTTAGCTAGACGGTCATGTGACAATTGTCAAAATAACTGTCATTAATCTCAGAAACCTGTCCTGTTTCGAAACCTGTGTTAAACTGGAATTCTTGCAAATTTTACTCAAGTTTTAACAGTTTTGACATTAACGACAGATATCACGTGGTTTTAGAGAATAATTTAACTAGTCGGTCACGTGACCACTGTCAAAATAACTGTCATAAATCTCAGAAAAACCTTTTATATCGAATACTGCAAGAAAACTTTTCTAAACTCTGATTTTGCAACTTTTGAGCACAATATGACAGTTTTGACGTTAGTGACAGTTGTCACGTGGTTCTAGAACACTATTTAGCTAGATGGTCATGTGACAATTGTCAAAATAACTGTCATAAATCTCAGAAACGTCCCGTTTCGAAAACTTTGTTAAACTGGAATTCTTGCAAATTCTAGTCAAATTTTCACAGTTTTGGCATTAATGACAGATATCACGTGGTTTTAGAGAATAATTTAACTAGTCGGTCACGTGACCACTGTCAAAATAACTGTCATAAATCTCAGAAACACATTTTATATCGAATACTGCAAGAAAACTTTTCTAAACTCTGATTTTGCAACTTTTGAGCACAATATGACAGTTTTGACGTTAGTGACAGTTGTCACGTGGTTCTAGAACACTATTTAGCTAGACGGTCATGTGACAATTGTCAAAATAACTGTCATTAATCTCAGAAACCTGTCCTGTTTCGAAACCTGTGTTAAACTGGAATTCTTGCAAATTCTAGTCAAATTTTAACAGTTTTGTCATTAACGACAGATATCACGTGGTTTTAGAGAATAATTTAACTAGTCGGTCACGTGACCACTGTCAAAATAACTGTCATAAATCTCAGAAACACATTTTATATCGAATACTGCAAGAAAACTTTTCTAAACTCTGATTTTGCAACTTTTGAGCACAATATGACAGTTTTGACGTTAGTGACAGTTGTCACGTGGTTCTAGAACTCTATTATGCTAGATGGTCATGTGACAATTGTCAAAATAACTGTCATAAATCTCAGAAACGTCCCGTTTCGAAAACTTTGTTAAACTGGAATTCTTGCAAATTCTAGTCAAATTTTCACAGTTTTGGCATTAATGACAGATATCAGGTGGTTTTAGAAAATAATTTAACTAGTTGGTCACGTGACCACTGTCAAAATAACTGTCATAAATCTCAGAAAAACCTTTTATATCGAATACTGCAAGAAAACTTTTCTAAACTCTGATTTTGCAACTTTCGAGCACAATATGACAGTTTTGACGTTAGTGACAGTTGTCACATGGTTCTAGAACACTATTTAGCTGGACGGTCATCTGACAATTGTCAAAATAACTGTCATTAATCTCACAAACCTGTCCTGTTTCGAAACCTGTGTTAAACTGGAATTCTTGCAAATTCTAGTCAAATTTTAACAGTTTTGGCATTAAGGAGAGATATCACGGGGTTTTAGAGAATAATTTAACTAGTCGGTCACGTGACCACTGTCAAAATAACTGTCATAAATCTCAGAAACACATTTTATATCGAATACTGAAAGAACACTTTTCTAAACTCTGATTTTGCAACTTTTGAGCACAATATGACAGTTTCGACGGTAGTGACAGTTGTCACCTGGTTCTAGAACCCTATTTAGCTAGATGGTCATGTGACAATTGTCAAAATAACTGTCATAAATCTCAGAAATTCGTCGCGTTTCGAAAACTTTGTTAAACTGGAATTCTTGCAAATTCTAGTCAAATTTTCACAGTTTTGACATTAATGGCTAATGGCATTAATGAAAACTTTTCTAAACCCTGATTTGCAACAGAGCACAGTTTGACAGATATTTTGACGAGTTACAGTTGTGATATTAGAACTATTTACAGTCAGCGAAGAAAAGTGGTCAATGTTTGAACTGCTAGAAAAACAGTTTGTCAAGGCCAGTCAAGGACAAAATTCTTGGTAAAACCCACTTGGAGTGAGAAACTGACAGTTTTAAGCACATTTTTGGAATCCTCATTGAATTTTCTATTCAATAACCTGAAAAAACACTACAAAATAGAATATGTAGATTTGCATTGAACCCACATAATGGCAGTGCTAAAACGGTAGATTGTATTAAAAAAAAACAGGAGAACGATAGAAAAACCACAAAAAGGGTAGATATACCGCTTTAACGGTAGACAAGCAAAAAATCTGATTTGATACTGTAATATTCCTTGTTAATTTGTTTACAAAGAAAATTCCATGTTAAAAGCAAAATTATATAGATTTTTTACAACTACCAATTTTTCATTCCAGTACTTTCTATGACGTCAAATCTCTGCAACGAAGACTTCCTCGCCGTGTGCGGTTTAAAGGATTGTCACGTGTTGACGTTCAACTCCAACGGTGTCGTCACCGATCACTTGGTTCTACATCCCCAACTGGAAACGGGAAATTTCATTATTAAAGCGTTGTGGTTGCCCGGCTCGCAAACTGAACTCGCTTTAGTCACCGCCGATTTCGTGAAAATATTCGATCTCAGCAAAGACGCCACTAATCCTCAATATCACTTTTTGGTAAGTCGATTGTATATTATAATTATTTTTATTTAATTTTTTTATATACAAGAGGTTCTAAGTAGTTTTAATTGGTCAAATTCTGAACTACTCCAGGTTATTAAAGATAAATTTCTGCCTATTTCAATTCTCTACTTACCTTTAAAAAATACTAGACAATATGCGGGAAGTCAAACAAAAATAGGATGACGTTGCAATGTAATTGACTGATAAAAGTTTTGAATGGAGCAAATGTGACAAATAAAGAAAACCTGTCAATTACATTGTTAGATCATTCTATTTGTGTTGGATTTTCGGCATAAATGTAATTTTGGTTTTGGTCATAATTTGCAATGTAAATATGTGTAGTCCTAACGGAGTGCAAGTGTGGAAAGTGATACTTTACCTCACGTAATAAAATCGTTGTTATGTAGGTGGAAACCAATAAAGTGTCAAAAATACAGATGCTCGGAATGAACTTGTTTTTTTTTTTGTAAAAACTAGGTACCGAGCGGAAAAATTAGAGACTGCACTTTTATGTATGAAGACGGCATATATCATATTATGTTGATGTCGTCTCCTGGTCACATCTACACGGAAGTTCTGAACGAAGACAGTTCAACCAAGTTTGGCAGTTTTTATGTTACCAACACTCTGGAAGTAAGTGTACTTCAAACTGTCAAATGAAGTAGTCACTTAAAACATATTTGAAAACTAGGTTTTCCATTTGGACGTCACTGACGTTAATGGTCACGTGGCTGGCGGAGGCGTTTCTATTTACTACTCGCACACTCTTATGCTGTTGTTTTACAGCTACGCTCAAGGCAAAAGCTTTATCTCGCCTATCACCCCCAAAAGCCATAATCTATCCTTAGGTATGAAGTTCAGTGATCGCAGCAAGGAAAAAAAAATCATAAAACGTTAAAATTTCAGTTTTTCCAATTAACATACCGCAATCGTCCGTTAGTTCAAACAGTTCTACCACTAAAAGCGGTAGTACGAGAGTGCCGAATCCGCAGCCTTTGTGCCAGTGGACTGAAATTCCGAATCACCCTGGCTTGATTTGTTGCGCCATGCAATCCAGCAATCAACCGGTCGTTTTAATGCTCAAACCGGACAGTATCTTAATCCAAGAAATTAAGGTGAGCGACAACTGCTAATTCCTGAACGGTTTAATTGTTTTTTTGTGATTAAAGGTGGTTCCTGCAAAATCAAAGATTATGGATATGGTGGCAATCAGACATAATTCAAGTAACGAATTGAGAACTACCTTAATTTTATTGTGTGAAGATGGGAGTCTTAAAATGTTCATTGCTAATATGGATCAAACTGGCTATTGGATGTCTAGTAGCATTCAAGCCACTGTTCCCCTCTGTAAGTAGTCCTTTTTGTTTACTGTTTTATCAATTTAAATTCAAATAGAAATGGTTTATAATTGGAAATGGAAAATACCTCATTTATTTACATTTTAAAGATTTTATTTAAAAAATATATAAGTCAACTGAAATTTTTAAAATTTTTGTTAAAAAAACTAATGTTTACTACTGAGTTTGTGATGTGAAATTTTCTGTCTAGGTTCGACATTAAAACCGAAGAAAAAGAAGCCGATCAAGGCCGGAAAAACATTGTCCACTCCAGTTTTCCCCGTTGACTTCTTCGAACATTGCACACCGATGAGTGACGTAGAATTTGGCGGAAACGACTTCTTGCAAATTTACAATGCCACCCAGTTAAAACATAGGTAAGTTCTTCGTTTAGTTTATACAGGTTGGCGTAAGTGAAGGCCAATAGTTATTGTTTTCATGCGCATCATCTTTATCACGAAATGATTTAACCCTTGAAACAGTTGTGGTCAAATTAAGGTCTGCGTCTGAAAGACGTCACAACCAAAAAAAAAAATCTATAATCTTTTCTAGTGATCGGTAAAATAGCGGTAAAGTAAGTATTTTGCTTTACCAGGAATATTTGACTAGTAAATTACAAATACTGTGTTTCTGGCAGATTAAATTTTGACACCGCTTTTCTTCTTGACTGTTACCAAATTTTGTAGTGTTTTTTCAGGTTATTGAATAGGATACTTAATAAGGATTCCAAAAATGTGCTTAAAACAATCATTTTCTAACTCCAAGTGAGTTTTACAGGCGATTTTGTCTCTGACTGTTCTTTCAAACTGTGTTCTTGGTAATTCAAATTTTGACACCGCTTTTCTCCCTGACTGTACCAAATTTTAAAGTGTTTTTTCTGGGTATTTTATAGGAAATTTAATGAGAATTTCAAAAATGTGCCTTAAACAGTGATTTTCTCACTCCAAGTGGATTTTACAAGCGATTTGGTCCCTGACTGTCATTTCAAACTGTGTTTCTGGCAGTTCAAATTTTGACACCACATTTCTCCCTGACTGTACCAAATTTTGTAATTCAAATTTTGACACCACATTTCTCCCTGACTGTACCAAATTTTGCCTTTTCAGGCTATTGGGTAGGAAATTTAATGAGGATTCCAAAAATGAGTTAATAATGTCACTTTCTCACTCCAAGTGGGTTTTACAGGCGATTTTGTATCTGATTGTCCTTTCAAACCTTTCAAACTTCAAACTTTGACACCGCTTTTATCCCTGACTGTACTAAATTTTGTAGTGTTTTTACAGGTTATCTGATAGGAAATTTAATGAGGATTTCAACAATGTGGTTAAAACAATCATTTTCTTACTCCAAATGGATTTTACAGGCAATTCTTCTGACTGTCGCTTAAATCGTGTTCAAATTTCAGACAATGCAATAAACCAGTTTTTCCTAATTAACTCGAGAAACGGTAAAAGTTACAACAAAATTGCAAGAGTCCAAATATGTTCCTGATCAACTCCTTAACCCTTATATCGTAAGTTTGCAGGACCGCTTTTGCTTCTAGTATACAGGGTCTGCAAGAAAAGTATGATGGTTCACTATTTTTGTCACCTTGTAAGCAATTTTTAAGATAGAATTTTTTATTCTACACCGTCGGAAAGACGAGAGTCTCAAAACGGTTCCTTTAAGTGGTTGAATCACCCTGAACTCCTAAGAATAACTGAGTTACAGGGTGTTCAATTTTGTTGTATCAAACCAGTTTTTGCTAAATAACTCAGAAACGGTGAAAGTTACGAAAAATTTGAAATTCAAAAGAGAGCAAAAATGTTCGTAAAGAACTGCTAAACTCATCACTGGAAGTATCACAATCCGTCAGTACCACTACTATACAGGGGGTGCATGAAAAGTGTAGTGATTCAGATTTATGACTTCACTCTTCACACGAAAATCATATCCTTCAAGCAAATTTCAATTGGACCCATAAATTTACTGCTCAAATTGAAATTTACTGATGAAAATTGGTAAAATTTCCTGTCACACTAAATTTTACTTTACCTTACCGGTGACGGTCAATTTGGGCCTATCATTAATTTTTTCATTAACCGAATGGTAATTTACATAAAAATGTGCCTGCAGAAAATAATTATAATCATTTTTGGTCTCTTGAAAAATTTCCGAAACACTAACCGTTTCCGAGATATTCGACTTGCTTTACTTTTTTTTTGAAATTGTATGCAAATTTTGAAAACTTTGTATTTCCGCCATTTCTGCGGTATCAGCGATTGTAAAAAACTCAAATTCGTCTTGAACTGTTTGTTCACATCGTGCGAACCGCAACAAGATTGAACATATACAGGGTGTTCAAAAAACAAAAAGAAAAATACTGAAATTTGAAACTAACGTTCTGCCAGTTGTAAACGCGTTTACCCGGTTCTAAGTGGGTGTAAACCAACTGCACTGGATGCAGAAAGTCACTCTGAACATTTCTGGTCTCTTGCAAAGTTTCTGTAATTCTAACCGTTTCCGAAATATTCCACTTTTTTAACAATGTATCCAAAATGTTGCAAATTCTGTATCCTGGTTATTTTTTGGGTTTGCACTGCAAAAGATTCAAAATGTCCGTCTTGAACACTGCTCTTTCAGCTCCTCTAAGCCTTAACACATAAAAAACAGGATTACTTTGTTGTTTTAGCAAGTTTAAGGGATATTAATATCAGGGAATTTGTTGATAGTCCCTCTTTCAGCCAACCATTTAAGCGATCTTTCGTCTTATATTACATTTTAAATCTTTTATAAATAAGTACTGAAAGCGTTGTTTGCTTTTAATAGTATCAATTCCAGACACTACATGAAAAAGTAGGTATCATAAGCATATCCGTACATTAGACGCTGTAAATTATGCATGTTTTTGCAATTTGTTAATAAGTTTAATTGATCAATATAAACGATTAAACATTTTAAATATATCACGTCAATAACCTTCTTGTTTAGCGGAGATTAAACAGGTCTGTTTAAAACCGTTTTAAAAATGAATCCACGGTGGTTTGTCCTAATAGTAATTTATGAAAATTTGTCCCCAAAAAGTGTTCATAAAGTCTTGACAAAACTAAAAGAATTTTGATTATCTAACTGGCAAAGAAGAAATATTAGTTGAAATTAAACTTGGGTCTTTGATACACACTGTTATATAAATCGTTTCACTAAAAGTATTCTTATTCAAATGATAGGTGTTAATTGGTTTTTGAATTGAAAACTTTATTCCAGGCTTAACACAACAGGACTTTACGTAGTTTGCAACAAAGCCCAATTTCAAATTGAAGTAACCAATAACGATCCAATCATGGTCATGTGCGGAATAAGAGTTTTAGTTGGCACCCAAGACCCACAAAAGGCTCCATCGTACGTCGAGGTAGTCAATTAACAAATTTAATAAAGTAAATTAATATCTGACAAGCAATATTACTTTAGGTATTTGGAAGAATAATTTCCTTTAACGTCACTAGAAGTCGTTGGTACGACGTACCTTTCTCTAGAGAGGAAAGTCTTCAAGCCGATAAAAAGCTAACTATTGTGTTTGGTCCGTGCCAGGTGATCTATAACTGTGTGTAATGTCATCGGTTCAATTGAACTGTAATATTATTTTGGTTAGGACTCCGAACTTATGACTATGGTGGACAGTATTAAAGTGTACGGAAAAACGAAGGACTCTTTCGGTTGGCCTGAAGATAACGAGGAGAGTGCAGTAACGAATACCGGACATGCGAACGGTACTCAAGCAAGCAGTGCCAACAATGAGGTGATTTTATTTGGAGTAGGAGAGTTTCGTGTATTTTTTTACTGTTTGGTTTTAGGCGGATCAGCATGCCGGTTCTCCTCAACAATTGTCGAAACTGGAACGTCTTGCAATGGATGTGTTTAAAAGCCTCGATTCCTCTTTGTATATTTATTCGTCAGATGAGAAATTTGCCAAATTGAAACCAGCAGCATTGAAAATTGGTGAGTAACTTTGGTTATTTTCTTCATTGTTCGAGCCGTTTTATACTGATTAAATTCCTAGTTGCTATAATTTAACAGCGATTAAACACCACCTAATTTTTTTAAGACAGAATCTAGACACATATAAAATTTAAGTTATTCTCTACAATATTAACAATAAATAAATCTGTTTAACTTAATTTCTAGACTTCTGACTGTTGCGTCACATCTTTTATCTCATTTCATTAGACAAAGATCGAATAAAAATTTGTGCTTTATAACGTCATACTGCCAGCGATTGTCAGTGTGACGGTTCAACTAATGTCAGACTATTTTAACGTTTTTTGGCTCGTTTGACTCGTTTTATATAGTCAGTTTCTGTGCCAACAAAGTCTAATCCTAAATGGTGTAAATTGTGGCTTCTGCAGAGTTTGAGGAATGGTTTTACATTGGCAGAGGCCTCTAGGACGATTTTGAATGTGCCAAAGATCTCTAAATGCTACTGAGAACTTTTTGAAAAGTTACAGATGCCTCCATTACTGTAAAACTTTCCCAGAATTGTTTAAGCCAGAAGCTTCTACAAGTGTCTTTAACCTTCCCAGAATTGTTTTAAATTGCCAAAGGCCTCTAGGACCATTTTGAAAGTGCCAGAGACCTCTAAATGCTATTAAGATCCTTCTAAATAGTGTCAGAAGCTTCTACAAGTGACTTAAACTTGCCATGGCTCTCAAATACTATGGCATTTTTGATGACATTGGGCAGGTCCGTCGGCTGGTTAAACTTAACTCTGCCAGTTAAATTTA
Source organism: Ips nitidus (assembly GCA_018691245.2). Lineage (NCBI taxonomy): Eukaryota > Metazoa > Arthropoda > Insecta > Coleoptera > Curculionidae > Ips > Ips nitidus. Next base: position 6,728,139 of record CM042798.1, read on the forward strand.
CCACTGACAAGCTTCAATGTGCCCTAAAACCACTAAGGTTATAAACTTACTTAAAAAGACCAAAAAACAAACAAAAATACAAAATTAATTAACTAAGAAGGTTTAAATGTTATGTAAAGTTTGTTTTTTTTAAAGGCTCGATTTACACTATTTTTTAGTGCATGATTTGAGGGTATTAACCACCTCCTTAATTAACAAATGAAAGTTTTAAGGTTTTGTAAGGTTATAAGGCTCGGTTTGCAATATTTTTAGTGCATGATTTAAGAGGGTTAACCACCTCCAGGTAAGTTTAACCAACACCCGAAACACTTGTCATTAAACAATCGTAAATGACAAAATGAATTAACAACTACAAGTGTCTCAAACCTTTCCAGAGTTGTTTTACATTGTCAGAAGCTTTTAAGACCGGTTGGAATGTGCCAAAGACCTCTAAATGCTTCTGAAAAGTTTCAGAGGCCTCTACAACTGTCGAAACTTTCCCAGAATTGTTTTAAATTGCCAAAGGCCTCTAAGACCATTTTGAAAGTGCCTTTGGGGTTGTCTTAAACATCCCCAAGTTGTTTTAAATTGTCAGAAGCCTTTAGGTCCATTTTGAAGGTTTCATAGACCTCTAAATGCTACACACAACCTCCAAAAAAGTGTCAGAAGCTTCTACAAGTGTTTTAAACTTTTCCAAGTTGTTTTAAATTGCCAGAGGCCTCTATTTCCATTTTGAAAGTTTTATAGACCATTGAATGCTATTGAGAACCTTTTGAAAAGTGTCAGAGGGTTCTACAAGTGTCTTAAACCGTCCCAGAACTGTTTTAAATTGCCAAAGGCCTCTAGTACCATTTTGAAAGGTCCACAGACCTTTAAATGCTATTGAGAACCTTGTAAAAAGTGTCAGAAGCTTCTACAAGTGTTTTAAACTGTTCCAAGTTGTTTTAAATTGCCAGAGGCCTCTATGTCCATTTTGAAAGTTTAATAGACCCCTAAATGCTATTGAGAACCTTCTGAAAAGTGTCAGAGGCCTCTACAAGTATTTTAAACCTTCCCAGAACTGTTTTAAATTGCCAAAAGCCTGGACAAGTGTCTTCAACCTTCTCAGAATTGTTTTAATTTGCCAGAGGCCTCTAAGACCATTTTAAAAGTTTCATAGACCTCTAAATGCTATTAAGAACCTTCTAAAAAGTGCCTTCAACCTTCCCATAATTGTTTTAAATTGTCAGAGGTCTTTAGCACCATTTTGAGAAAGTTCCATAGACCTCTAAATACTATTGAGAACATTCTAAAACGTGCCAGAGGCCTCTACAAGTGTCTGAAATCCTTATAAAAATTGTTAGCATCCTCTGCAAGTATTCTACACTTTTTAAGAAATGTTTAATTGTTAATATATAAACTTTGATTGGTTGGTTATATACTATATAATTTATTGTAGCTCCTGCCTTAAATTATAACCTAAAACTATAATCATTTTGACAGTCGATCAATACCATATTTAATCACCGACATACGTTAATTGTTGGTGATTGTGACGCAACAGTCAGAAGTCAGTGAACAGACTATATTAAATAATTCCATAAATTACAATATTCTAAAATGTAAATAAAAATGGACATGGTTGAACGAAAATCTGTGGTCTGCTGGGATCATTACGTGCATCACGTTTTGTTTAGTATTTTTGTATTGTTAATAGGTGTTTTCTTGTTATTAAACAGAAATGTGTGTTTTCAGAAAATATGCACGTTTTATAACGTAAAATGTGCTTTAGTACTTTTGTGGCAGAATTTTCTTTTAGGCAAATAGTTTCGACTAAATAATTCTCGGAATAAAATCTTTGTCTTCGAATTGTTTAGTCTCAACTATTTTCCAAACAAAATTTTGCAAAAATCCTCCATGAACAACTTACTCGATAAAGCTCTTTTTTATAAAAATTTGTACATTTTCTAAAATATTAATTACTGCTAAATTACATGATATTCTACTGTATTGCAGCTACTCAACTACTGACTTTGCCCACTCCTCCATCTATCCAAGTTCATTCAAAAGCGTTGATGTTGACGTTGCATCCAACCAAACAGCAGTATCATGCCTACAAAGATCAAGCTCTTTTGGAGCATGTTTTGTTCAATTTGACATCGATGACGCAACGAAAAGGTATGTATCATTGATTTTTTTATTTACTTATGTTATACTCGACCGTGATATAAACTTTATACTTGTCGTTCTAATATGTTGTCTTTTAACGAGCTCAACCATTTATAAAACGTTCTTTAGATGAGTTTCCAGCCCGAGTTTTGGCATTTAAAATTGCAAGGTGTGCATTTCAAAAATGTTCACAAGAATTTCTCAAGAATTGAGTATTTAAAAAGATTATGTTTTTATTATGTTTTTTATTATTTTTTTAGGATTTGCGAATACTTTAAATCTATTTTTACGTGTGTGTCTTTTTATCTGCGATCGTTCACTTTGTGAAGTTCTTTTAAATTAGTTTTTTCTGCTATTGATGTTGAAGCAGCAGAAAATTGTTAATTGCCGCGGTAACACAGAAAGATAATCGTTTTTGCGCGATATCGCTTTCTACTAATTGTATATCCATTAATTTGGTTTATTTAGCTGTATCGACCATTTCCGTGAGCAGTTTAGTTCCCAATTAACCAATTTTTTGGTTTTATTTTAACATAGGAAAGTGTTGTTGGGACGTTTTCGACACTTCTCCAATTCTTCTTCTTACTTATGTGTCTAAGAAATATTAATTTATCCGAAAAATGCGGCATAACAGTGCTTAATCTCGAATTAAGGTATTAGCTTTGATCTGTCATTCTAAGTCAGGTATTCCTAGATTATCTGTCTACATAAATCGAAATCAACCCCCTTTTACAGATATAGCCATACATGGTGTCCAGAGACAGTTGAAAAGCTTTTTCTTTTTTTTGTCTTTAAATATTCAAAACAAGTCTCTGGATTGACAAAACAAAGACAGAAAGATCTTTTACCGTCACTAAAATGTCAAATTGTTGCCAAATGCTTTTTGATGTCATTGAATTGTCAAAACTTTTAGACTGCCAAAACAAATACTAGAACCATTTTTACGCTTTACAGCAAAAAGTCCTAGAATTGTGAAATAAAACTAATACGGTTCTTAATGTCTGTCGGTTGTCAAAATAGCTGTTTTACTGTCCTCAAACTGTCAAATTGAAGCCAGAAAATATCGGAAAGTGTTAGAATTGTCAAATAAAGCCAGGACGATTCTAACTGTCTTCCGGTTGTAAAAATTGTTGTCTGAAAGCCTTTCTACTGTTCCCAAACTTTCAAATTGTATTAAGAAGATCTAAAAAAGTTTTAGAATTGTCAAATAAAACCAGAACGGTTTCTAATGCCCGTCGGTTGTCAAAATTTGTTGTTTTACTGTCCTCAAACTGTCAAATTGAAGCCAGAAGACTTTCTGATGTTTTAGAATTTGCCAAATAAAACCAGAACGGATGTCACTGTGTTCCGGTTGTTAAAGCTGTTTTACTGTCTCCAAACTGTCAAATTGAAGCCAGAAAATATCGGAAAGGTTAGAATTGTCAAATAAAACCAGAACGGTTTCTAATGCCCGTCGGTTGTCAAAATTTGTTGTTTTACTGTCTTCAAACTGTCAAATTGAAGCCAGAAAATATCGGAAAGTGTTAGAATGGTCAAATAAAGCCAGGACGATTCTAACTGTCTTCCGGTTGTAAAAATTGTTGTCTGAAAGCCTTTCTACTTTTCCCAAACTTTCAAATTGTATCAAGAAAACCTTAAAAAGTTTTAGAATTGTCAAATAAAACCAGAACGGTTTCTAATGCCCGTCGGTTGTCAAAATTTGTTGTTTTACTGTCCTCAAACTGTCAAATAGAAGCCAGAAGACTTTCTGATGTTTTAGAATTTGCCAAATAAAACGAGAACGGTTCTCACTGCCTTCCGGTTGCCAAAATTGCTGTTTGAAAGCTGTTTTACTGTCTCCAAACTGTCAAATTGAAGCCAGAAAATATCGGAAAGGTTAGAATTGTCAAATAAAACCAGAACGGTTTCTAATGCCCGTCGGTTGTCAAAATTTGTTGTTTTACTGTCTTCAAACTGTCAAATTGAAGCCAGAAAATATCGGAAAGTGTTAGAATTGTCAAATAAAGCCAGGACGATTCTAACTGTCTTCCGGTTGTAAAAATTGTTGTCTGAAAGCCTTTCTACTGTTCCCAAACTTTCAAATTGTATCAAGAAAACCTTAAAAAGTTTTAGAATTGTCAAATAAAACCAGAACGGTTTCTAATGCCCGTCGGTTGTCAAAATTTGTTGTTTTACTGTCCTCAAACTGTCAAATTGAAGCCAGAAGACTTTCTGATGTTTTAGAATTTGCCAAATAAAACCAGAACGGTTCTCACTGCCTTCCGGTTGCCAAAATTGCTGTTTGAAAGCTGTTTTACTGTCTCCAAACTGTCAAATTGAAGCCAGAAAATATCGGAAAGGTTAGAATTGTCAAATAAAACCAGAACGGTTTCTAATGCCCGTCGGTTGTCAAAATTTGTTGTTTTACTGTCCTCAAACTGTCAAATTGAAGCCAGAAAATATCGGAAAGTGTTAGAATTGTCAAATAAAGCCAGGACGATTCTAACTGTCTTCCGGTTGTAAAAATTGTTGTCTGAAAGCCTTTCTACTGTTCCCAAACTTTCAAATTGTATTAAGAAGATCTAAAAAAGTTTTAGAATTGTCAAATAAAACCAGAACGGTTTCTAATGCCCGTCGGTTGTCAAAATTTGTTGTTTTACTGTCCTCAAACTGTCAAATTGAAGCCAGAAAATATCGGAAAGTGTTAGAATTGTCAAATAAAGCCAGGACGATTCTAACTGTCTTCCGGTTGTAAAAATTGTTGTCTGAAAGCCTTTCTACTGTTCCCAAACTTTCAAATTGTATTAAGAAGATCTAAAAAAGTTTTAGAATTGTCAAATAAAACCAGAACGGTTTCTAATGCCCGTCGGTTGTCAAAATTGTTGTTTTACTGTCCTCAAACTGTCAAATTGAAGCCAGAAAATATCGGAACGTGTTAGAATTGTCAAATAAAGCCAGGACGATTCTAACTGTCTTCCGGTTGTAAAAATTGTTGTCTGAAAGCCTTTCTACTGTTTCCAAACTTCCAAATTGTATCAAGAAAACCTTAAAAAGTTTTAGAATTGTCAAATAAAACCAGAACGGTTTCTAATGCCCGCCGGTTGTCAAAATTTGTTGTTTTACTGTCCTCAAACTGTCAAATTGAAGCCAGAAAATATCGGAAAGTGTTAGAATTGTCAAATAAAGCCAGCATGATTCTAACTGTCTTCCGGTTGTAAAAATTGTTGTCTGAAAGCCTTTCTACTGTTTCCAAACTTCCAAATTGTATCAAGAAAACCTTAAAAAGTTTTAGAATTGTCAAATAAAACCAGAACGGTTTCTAATGCCCGCCGGTTGTCAAAATTTGTTGTTTTACTGTCCTCAAACTGTCAAATTGAAGCCAGAAAATATCGGAAAGTGTTAGAATTGTCAAATAAAGCCAGCATGATTCTAACTGTCTTCCGGTTGTAAAAATTGTTGTCTGAAAGCCTTTTTACTGTTCACAAACTTTCAAATTGTATTAAGAAGATCTAAAAAAGTTTTAGAATTGTCAAATAAAACCAGAACGGTTTCTAATGCCCGTCGGTTGTCAAAATTTGTTGTTTTACTGTCCTCAAACTGTCAAATTGAAGCCAGAAANGNAANTCTAACAAGANTATNCGTCGCNNNNAGGTNGAAATGCTANAGTGGGAATGAGCANNCCNACAAANGANGCAGAANCGNGGCCCTCCGCAGNCNGNACTCTGNNAGGAGTAGGGNTAAAACATNNTNACTACACAAANTGTNNGANTNGNTTATGACACGNCTAGNTGACAAGATTTGACNTCAGCGGACGGGGACCCNGNCATNCACTGNCACNGAGANNNAGCNNCGGACNANCTTGNGATNGNGAGAGATGGGACGNNNCATCCATTTCCAACCAACANCATTCGGACGAAAATCAANACGAATTANGNCTAANCGGGNCGGCNNNCTNANAGTTCCGTCGTCNGCACNCCGGGAGCCNGTCGTNGTNNTTAAGGNTGTGCANGCTTGCCNATGANAGTATAGACNACCCGNAGTAGTNGATNCGNNCTACTGCAANNGTCNCNGGTACGANAGNNTGNCATAAAATATTTTTCTGCCNCNGTTTCANTAAGCCATAGTTTGTTTATTTTTTGCATTTTGGAGAGTTAAAATCTTTTTCCAGCCTGATGTTGATTAAATGTTCTGTCAAACCATGTGTTCATTTAAATTTCTGCTCACCAGCTTGCTCATGAGCTTCTGCTCTGTTAACTCATTGTTTCTCAGTTGTTCAGTTTTGGTTTGGGTCTTGTTGATGTTGATTTAATAAAGTATCCACAATTCTTTCAGTATCTTCTATGTAGCTTATTTCATTTGCTGGAAGCAAACTTTAGCTTATACTTTCTTTTAAATGTAGTGAGTTATTATTTCCATTCCTTAAATTTGATCAAACGCTTGTCTCCAAGCCAAGAGTTATTAATAATTATTTTTTTATAAATGTTAAGTTAAAATCCAGGAGTAAATCCGGTTTGCTACCGGTAGAACACCGCTTATTTTACCGATTAATTTAGAAACGGTCGATTTCTGGTACTCAATGAATATTGAAAAGAATTGGTAGATTGGCACCGGTGAGTTTTGGAATTCCCCCAAGTGCTTTCCAATAAAAGACCAATTTGATTTGTAAAACCCTATTCTGAAAACTTCACTTAATTAAAAAATAGTACAAATTGAAAATTTTATATTTTTAATTGGGAGTAGTATTATATCAGTAATGATAAACACAAAATTTTGAAAGATTTGTACCGCGGCTATTTTTGGGGTGTCAGCGACTGTAAATTGCTCAAAATGTTCGTCTTGAGCTGCTCTTTCACCTTGTGCTTACGGCAACACTATTGAACACATACAATATACAGGGTGTTCAAAATACTGATTGCGTTTCCCCGGTTCTAAATGGGTCAAAACCTAGTCAACTGGGTCATTCTAAACACTTTGGTTATGACCATAAGTCTCTTGCTGTGCTACAAGAACGTATGTGGAAACTTCATTTTGGAATTTTTTGGAGAAATGTGACAACTGCGCTTACAGTTTTTTGTGACAGTTGGATAGAGGGCTTAAAGAGGATTACAGTGAGCTTTTACAGCATGCTGAAACATTTCCTTGAATTTTGCCATGTGACTGATGAGTAATGAAGGATGATATGAAGTTTCGTAAATAAATACATTGAGACACCATATGCGCTTACTAAACTTCCTAAGCAAATATCTCCCTTCTGAGGCTCTTAAGGACAAAATGTGCTTCTTAGGTTTTCGTAGAAAATTAAATTTTCTATAATTTTTGTCTTTTAATATTTTCCTGAATTTTGCCATGTGACCGAGTTATGGGGGATTGAAAAAATGCTTAGGTAAGGTTAGTACAAGCTGTTCAGAAAATAAAAAAATAGTACCCAGCAGAGGAACCCACAGAACTATAATTTTCGTATATTTTTACCAGTACAACTGACAAAGTTAGAACATCCATGGAAATTATGCGTGTTGTCAATAAGAACAATTATATATGGAAAATGTCTAACCGTTTCCTAGGTTAGACTTACGGTCCCCCATACTTGACTTTTTTACCTTCGTTTTGGAAATTGCATCAGAATTTTAAAAATGTCGTAAATCCGTCATTTTTGAGGTTTAGGGAAAAAGCTGAAAATGTTTGGCTTGAGCTACTCTTTTACCTCGTTCTAACCGCAACACGATTAATTATACACAGGGTGTTCAAATACAAAAGGAAGAAAGTGTACATTTGAAACTAACGCTCTGCCAGTTGTGATTGCGTTTACCCGGCTTTAAGTGGGTGTAAACATAGTCCACTGGGTGCAGAAAGTCATTCTTAACATTTTTGGTCTCCTGCAAAATTTCCATTGGGTTTTAAGGACCGTAAAACACTCAAATTGTTCGTCTTGCACTGATGGTCTTTCACCATTGATACTTTCTCCTCCAGATAAATTTATTCTTAGGATAATTTCTATAGAAATGACAGAATCGACTAATTGTAGTCTGATTTCACTGTTTCTAACGAAATTATTCTGAAGCGAAAGTACTGGCCTTTAGTCAAGCAAGGTTTCCTCTTACGACTGTACATTAAGCGTTATTTTATCTTATATTACATTTTAAATCTATCATAAAACAGACACTGGAAGGGTTATTTGCTTTTAATAGTATCAATTCCAGATAATACATAAAAACTAAATATTTCTGGATAATTAAATTATCCCCACCAAATTAAAGACAACTCTCCTACAATAACCAGCATATTCTTAAACAAGACGTAAAATACTTAGGAATAACACTTGACCAAAAATTAAAATTTACCAAACATACACAAAACGTAAGAAGGGAAATCACAAAAAGTACAAAGACTGCGACTGAAATATACTAAGATCAAATCCAACCGACAAGACAGAAAAACACATACAGGTCACGGAACAAATTGCTTTTAGACTCATAATAAAAATCAGACACCCTCAAAACGCGCTACACAACCCATCCAATGAAATTTTATACGAAGGAACAAAAATGACAAGAATTACTGAACAACAACCCCCACAACTGGACAATAATAAACCCCTTGTTTCTCTGTAAATACAGGGTGGTCCAGTTTTAAATGTCAATAATTCACCATTCCATAGCCCATTAAAAAATAAGTTGACATGCATTATGTCATTTTCCTGAAAAATGCTTCCTAAGAAAAATACAGTCCTTCAAATTTCAATTTAAAAAATCGGTTTTTTGTCATAAATAAATAAATTTGGAACAAGCACTTATAAAATTAATACTTATTATGAATGACGTTTGCCAAAATTCTCCAGTAGCGTAGATACAGGAAAATGGATTTCATTTTTCTGCCTGATTCTCTACGTCACTGGATATTTTTAAAAAATTTCAGTTTTTTTTTACTTTACTTGTCCAATTTGACAAAATAAGTACCTCTTATAAAATTCTGATTTGAAGCTTCGTTTACGAGATAATTGAGTTATTACGTTCAAAGACCCTAAATCAACCCAACTTAACTTAAAAATTGTCTTGAAAATAGTGAAAATTTACTTAAAAAGCTTAAAACATGTCTTTGTAGTCAGTTTTCATAGTTTCCAGACAAATTGAAAGACTTTAGTTTTGAAAATTGACTTAGAAACCAGTAAGTTTACTTTGAAGGTGAAATTTGACTTAAAAGGCTTAAAAATTGTCTTTTGACCAGTTTTCACAAATTGAAAGATTTTAGCCTTGGCAATTGACTTGGAAACTGTGAAAATTGTCTTGAAAGGCTTAAAAACTGTCTTTGTCGTTATAGTTTTCAGATAAGTTGAAAAACTTTAGTAGTGAAAATTAGGTTGTAGTCATGAAAAACTACTTTATCTACAATTTTTTACTACAAATTCACACATTTCAGTCTTGAAAATTGACTTGGACACCAAAAAGTAACTCTAAACCAATGAAAAGTGACATCAAAAGCTTAAAATTTCTATTTGAAGTAAGTTTTCATAATTTTAAAATACATTTCAATATTTTAGTCTTGAAAATAGTCTTAAATACAGGATATTGACATTATATTCATAAAAATTGACTTGAAGACTAACTTTTCAGGTTTGTTTACTTTGCTTTTCATTTTCTTAGAACTCTGGACTATTTTTAGGGCTTTAAAACTGCTTTCAGCTAGGAAAATCGAGTTTTAGGGTTATCTTCACCAAGTTTTTGACATAGGAGAGTTAAAAAACTATTTTTACATTTTCCATAGGTTTAAACATGCCATTTCACGCTTTGTCAGTATTAAATTGACTTCTAGACGCTTCACTTTGCTTTAAGACTGAAAAATCGAATTTTAAACAATTTTTTCTAGTAAAAATTAAGTTTCAGACTCTTCATTGATGAAAGTAAACAATTGTGGCATTAAATGCTACGATATTAGTCTTAAACACTAATTTTTAGAATTAAATTAGTCCAAAAATTCGGACTGTTACTAGTGTTTAATTGAATAAAAAAAATAAAGTCCAAAAATCCTGATTTTTGACTATTTTCCTCAAAACTTCCCTTTTCCTTTAAACCTCACAGATGACCAGATTTGAATCGTTTTGAACCATTTTAAAGTAAAAAATACAATAACCCAAGTAGACATTTTTGTCAATTTTGAATAATATCCAGTGAGCGTAGAAAATAAAGACTATCCCCTATATCGACGCATTTAAACAATTTTGAAGGTCTGTGTCTTCCTTAGGAAGCGTTTGTTCAGGAAAATGACATAATGCATGTCAACTTATTTTTTGATTGGCTATCCATTGGTGAATTATTGACATTTAAAACTGAACCACCCTGTATAAATGTAAATAGTTATTAGTGTAAATATTAGCTTGAGTTGAAACCTTACTAATAGTTTATATTGTACATTATAATTTTTCTTTGTATCATGGACAGAAAGGCCATTTATTTAATTATCCAGAAATATTTAAATTCTCTTTTAATATTTATTTCCTGATTAGTTCTGGGGTGTTAAAAAGTGGTTGTCTATTTAGGTGGTATCCCAACTTACAAGTGATTTAGACGGATCCTGTGATAGAGATAAAGCTTGTCTGAATTCTTTGCTATCAGCTTTAAGCGATGAACTGCAATTTACCAATGAATCCGTCCAAACTAGTATTTGTAAACGGTCCACCACAGGAGAAGTGCATCTATTGCTACTAAAGTTAATTTGTAAGTAATCATCAGTTTTGCGTTTTCGTAAATGTGTCACAAACATATATTTTAGCCAATTTACTGCAACGTAGCAAATCTAGCTCCACTACCAAATCTAGTTCCAACCCCAACGATCCTTCTAGTTATGTTGTTCGAACATCGGCCACTTTCCTTCATAAAAGCGGAATTATCAATTACTGTTTGAGAATTTGTCAAACGTTACTAAATGATTATTGGAAGCACCAGACTGAGGAGGAAAGTTCCGGAGGTAACATAATATTTTTTAATAATTGCAAAATGATTTATCTTCCTTTTTCTATTTTGGATTAGGAACGACGTTAGGCAACTTGCTGAAGCTTCACACGGCCTATCCGTTGCCGGATATGTCGCCGTTCTTTTTGAAAACCCATCTTAAAGAGAATTCCACCGACGTTTTTTCCAACTACGAGCATTTAATTACCGAAATTGTTTTGAGGCTGCCTTATCAAGTTCATAGATTGTCGGATGGCAGTGAAAGTATCAATGCTGCGTTCGATGGTCATTGGTACAGGTGAGTCTTGTAATGTCATTTTTGTGAATTAATTGTTGACACATGGAAACTTAAGTGTGTTGTTTTGTTGAACATAAATTGGAAATATGACGTATATCTGTGCAAAGATGATCATTTTTCCCTGTTATAATTTTCTATCAATGACTTCAACAAACTTTCGCTGAAAAACAGATATTCATATAGTAATACTATTCGTACCGTACAAAACTTCTGTTGTTAGCTTTTTTTTGTAAATCACAAACAACGATACAGAAACAACCTAATCAACCTGACATAACCAACAAATTTAATAAAAGCGAACTTACAGGCGGCAATCTGCTGTTTTATCTTGACGAAAATTTGGATTGTTAATAGTTACTAATAATGACATAACAAGCAGATATTTCTGAATTTGAATTAGAATTGGAATTGGTTGTAAGTGTAGCTTTAATAGAGCTTATACAAAACCCTATTTTTAGCATGTTTTGTTTATGTTTTTATAAGTTCTCTAACGATGGGTTATATACAGGGTGCCACAAATTTGTGTGTAAGTATGGGGATCTCAGAAACGTTAAGAGGTACAGAGTTGGTTAAACTATGGCAAAATTGCGCAATTTTGAGTTTAATAATATGCCGTCTTAAAACTTCAAAAATTTCGATTTTTTCCGGTAATATCCGTAAAAATACCAAAGTTTTGGAAATTACTTTTTCTTTTTTTTCTTAATTTATTTGATTAGATAAATGAAAATAAATGACACTTTACCATTGTCACTTTTCCTCCTTTATAACGTGGCAATATCATTTTTGAGATCCGACGTTTTGGTTTTTAGTAGTGATGGGTAAATTACCGGTAAATTAGTGTTAAATTACATATACTGTGTTTCTGGCAGTTCAAATTTTAATACCACTTCTTTTCTCCCTATTGGATAGGAAATTTAATAAGGATTCCAAAAATTTGCTTAAAACAGTCATTTTCGCACTCCAAGTGGGTTTTACAGTCAATTTTGTCCCTGACTGTCCTTTCAAACTGTGTTTCTGACAGTTCAAACTTTGACACCGCTTTTCTCCCTGACTGTACCAAATCTTGTAGTGCTTTTTCAGGTTATTCGGTAGGAAATTTAATGAGGATTCCAAAAATGTGCTTAAAACAGTATTTTTCTCACACAAAGTGGGTTTTACAGGCAATTTTGTCCCTGACTGTCCTTTAAAACTGTGTTTCTGGCAATTCAAACTATGGCACTGCTTTTCTCACTGACTAGACCAAATCTTGTAGTGTTTTTCAGGTTATTGGATAGAAAATTTAACGAAGATTTCAAAAATTTTCTTACTCCAAGTGGGGTTTACAAGCAATTTTTTCTCATCCTTTCAAAATGTGTTTCTGTCAGTTCAAACTTTGACACCGCTTTTCTCATTGACTGTACAAATTTTGTAGTGTTTTTTCAAGTTATTGGATAGGCAATTTAATGAGGATTCCACAAATGTGCTTTAAACTGTCATTTTCCCACTCCAAGTGGGTTTGACAAGCAACTTTGTCTCTGAATGTCCAAACTGTGCTCAAAACTTGCAAAAATTAGGGTTTAGAAAAGCTTTCTTGCAGTATTCGATCAAAACGTGTTTCTGAGATTTATGACAGTTATTTTGACAGTGGTCACGTGACTGCCTAGCTAAGCTATCTTCCAAAAACCACGTGATATCTGTCACTAACGTCAAAACTGTCAAAATTTGCCTAGCATTTGCAAGAATTATAGTTTTCAAAACAAGACGTTTTCAAGGAGATTTATTGCAGTTATTTTGACATTTGTCAGTTTGTAAATGTAAATTAGAAATTGTTTAAATAGTAATATCTTCAGATTAGATTGGAACTAAATCCAAAATTTCTAAAACAATAAATAACAATAAGCCTTTTGTTTAGTCAATTTTTCAGGATTTTATTTTGACAACATTGACCGAAAATGACGAATGAAAAATGAAATGACTTAATGAAATTAATGACAGCCATGACAGGAAAATATATCTTATATTCTTTATAGATATCTTTCAAGCAAATTTCTAGTAGACCCATAAATTTCTTGGTCAAATTGGAATTTACTGGTAAAATTGGTTGCCTGTCATACTGAATTTTACTTTTCTTAAATTCTTATTATCAACTCTCATTTTTCTTATGGACGCCATATTGGATTTTTACTTCTGGTTAGGGTAATGTGTCTTGTGATATGGTTCAATCCAGCAGAATTACCAATAAATATGTTTTTATTGTTGGTGGGATAATTCAAAGTAATTGACATTTTGTCATTGCCACTTTTTTTCCTTTAAAACATGACAATTTTTAATTACGACCTTATATTTTTAACAGGCTATTTGTTCTTATTTAAATGATGTTCAATACTTGTTTGTTTGTTTGAATTTGAAAAAAAAACCGTTTTTTTCCCAAATTATTATCACAAAATTAACATTATTAATTGACGAGTATGAAATTACAAAATTGTCATTTTTACTCTGTTTTTGAGTTTTCAAAAAGTGAGAAAAAGTGTTTTTTTTATGGAAATTGTTACTCTGGAATTTTTAAGTCATCTAAAAATCAATTTGCCATTTTTGCCCTGATTTTCCATTAAAATGTTTCAAAACATTATAATTTTTATTAAAAATTTTCCAAATTTACAAAAACTGTTTTTTTTATGGATATCAATTCCTTGGATTTTCTAGAGTTACTTAGGATCAATTTGCAATATTTAATTTGCCATTTTTGGCCTGTTTTTCCACTTTCCAAAACTTGTATTTTTCATGGAAGAAGCTGATCATTTTGGGTATAAAATTGTTTTTGGTTTGTTTGGTCCTTATCTTACCTGTATGCTAGTTGTGAAGATAATTTAAATTGGTTTATTTTATTCAGATATCTGTGTGAATACATGATGACTCCCTTACCACCCACATCAAAGAGAAACGCCAGGAAATTATTACTGTACATTTGTGGTAGTAAGGAAAAATATCGACAATTGAGAGATTTGCATGCTTTAAGCACTCATTCAAAAGGTAAACACGACTGTCGTAAGGCTTCTTTCGACTCTATTGATTTGATTTTTTTAGGTATAAAACAATGTTGTGCTAAGGGAGGATATCAAGCCAATCAAGACTTGCAACACGCCTTGAGCTTGCCCTACGACAGTTTGGTTGAACTTGTCGAGCACCTAAAAGCTTGCTTAGAAATTGCATTATTCAGAACTGGTATGACTTTTCTTATTGCACTTCACACTGAATTCAACTGGTAACTTTTTAGGCAACTGGCAGAGATTTTGTTTGCACACCGACGAGATATTACCGTTTTTGTTGAGAGTCAGTTTTCTGCTTGACGATGGAGTAGCGCCCACTATTCTGCAACTTCTTTCAAGCGCTTTGGTAGTCAACTCTAACCAGCAAAACAAAAAAAGTGAAAGCTCCAGCAAGGTTTGTGTTATATTATGCATTTTTTGTTGTTTTTAGCAAATTGTTGCAATGTTGTCTTTATTGTCAAATTTTGACAGTTGACTATGCAGACTTTATACGGTTGTCAAAAGACAACTGAAAGACCTACAATTTGATCAAAGCTAGACTGACGTAACTGCCAAATTGACAGAATTACGAGAGTTTGGAATTGACTGACTTTTAATGTCAATAACTCGATTATTGTGACAGTTAGGAAGTTGATTTTTTTGACAGATTGTAGCCGACAGTGTCCTCTACAAACTGTCAAATGACAGGGTTGTTCGAAAAATACCAACTAGCCGAGTTATTGCACGAAATTTGCCCGGATGCACTAGATCGTCACGATTTGTGCTACTGTCACTTTGACAGCCCATAACTCGGTCAACTTGACAGTTAGCGAGTTGATTTTTTTACCATTTTGTAGGCCGTGAAATTCTCTATAAATCACCTCTTGGCAATTAGTGCAATGTTGTCTTTATTGACAAATTTTGACAGTTGACTATGTAGGCTTTATACCATTGTCAGAAAACAACTGAAGGACCTACAATTTGATCAATGACATAATTATGAGCTGTCAAGCTCGACCATTTGAGTTGAAAATTGACAGAATTTTAATGTCAATAACTCGGTTATTTTGACAGTTAGCGAGTTGATTTTTTTGACAGATTGTAGCCGACAGTGTCCTCTACAAACTGTCAAATGCTAGGTTTGTCCGAAAAATATCAACTAACCGAGTTAAGCACTAGAACGTCACGATTTGTGCTACTGTTATTTTGACAGACCATAATTCGGTTAATTTGTCAGTTAGCGGATTGATTTTTTTACCATTTTGTAGGCCGTGAAATTCTCTATAAATCACCTTTTTGCAATTAGTTCAATGTTGTCTTTATTGTCAAATTTTGGCAGTTGACTATGTAGGCTTTATACCATTGTCAAAAAACAACTGAAGAACTTACAATTTGATCAAAACTAAACTGACGTAACTGCCAAATTGACAAAATTACGAGCTGTCAAACTCGACCAATTGAGTTGGAAGTTTGGAATTGATTGATTTTTAATGTCAATAACTTGGTTATTTTGACAGTTAGGGAGTTGGTTTTTTTTGACAGATTGTAGCCGACAGTGTCCTCTACAAACTGTCAAATGCAGGGTTGTCCGAAAAATATCAACTAACCGAGTTAAGCACTAGAACGTCACGATTTGTGCTACTCTCACTTTGACAGCCCATTACTCGGTCAATTTGACAGTTATCGAAATGATTTTTGTACCATTTTGTAGTCCGTGAAGTTCTCTATAAATTACTTCTTTAGCAATTAGTTCAATGTTGTCTTTATTATCAAATTTTGGCAGTTGACTATGTAGGCTTTATACCATTGTCAAAAAACAACTGAAGAACTTACAATTTGATCAAAACTAAACTGACGTAACTGCCAAATTGACAAAATTACGAGCTGTCAAACTCGACCAATTTAGTTGGAAGTTTGGAATTGACTGACTTTTTATGTCAATAACTTCGTTATTTTGACAGTTAGCGAGATGATTTTTTTGACAGATTGTAGCCGACAGTGTCCTCTACAAACTGTCAAATGCTAGGTTTGTCCGAAAAATATCAACTAACCGAGTTAAGCACTAGAACGTCACGATTTGTGCTACTGTTATTTTGACAGACCATAACTCGGTTAATTTGACAGTTAGCGAGTTGATTTTTTTACCATTTTGTAGGCCGTGAAATTCTCTATAAATCACCTCTTGGCAATTAGTGCAATGTTGTCTTTATTGACAAATTTTGACAGTTGACTATGTAGGCTTTATACCATTGTCAAAAGACAACTGAAAGACCTACAATTTGATCAAAGCTAGACTGACGTAACTGCCAAATTGACAGAATTACGAGAGTTTGGAATTGACTGACTTTTAATGTCAATAACTCGATTATTGTGACAGTTAGGAAGTTGATTTTTTTGACAGATTGTAGCCGACAGTGTCCTCTACAAACTGTCAAATGACAGGGTTGTTCGAAAAATACCAACTAGCCGAGTTATTGCACGAAATTTTCCCGGATGCACTAGATCGTCACGATTTGTGCTACTGTCACTTTGACAGCCCATAACTCGGTCAACTTGACAGTTAGCGAGTTGATTTTTTTACCATTTTGTAGGCCGTGAAATTCTCTATAAATCACCTCTTGGCAATTAGTGCAATGTTGTCTTTATTGACAAATTTTGACAGTTGACTATGTAGGCTTTATACCATTGTCAGAAAACAACTGAAGGACCTACAATTTGATCAAAATTAGACTGACGTAACTGCCAAATTGACAGAATTACGAGCTGTCAAACTCGACCATTTGAGTTGAAAATTGACAGAATTTTAATGTCAATAACTCGGTTATTTTGACAGTTAGCGAGTATTTTGACAGTTAGCCAGTTGATTTGTTTGACACATTGTAGCCGACAGGGTCTTCTACAAACTGTTAAATGACAGGGTTGTCCGAAAAATACCAACTAGCCGAGATAAGCACTAGAACGTCACGATTTGTGCTACTCTCAGTTTGACAGCCCATTACTCGGTCAATTTGACAGTTATCGAATTGATTTTTGTACCATTTTGTAGTCCGTGAAATTCTCTATAAATTACTTCTTTAGCAATTAGTTCAATGTTGTCTTTATTGTCAAATTTTGACAGTTGACTATGTAGACTTTATACGATTGTCAAAAGACAACTGAAAGACCTACAATTGATGACTGACGTACTTGCCAAATTGACAGAATTACGTGCTGTCAAACTCGACCAATTGAGTTGGAAGTTTGGAATTGACTGACTTTTTATGTCAATAACTTCGTTATTTTGACAGTTAGCGAGATGATTTTTTTGACAGATTGTAGCCGACAGTGTCCTCTACAAACTGTCAAATGCTAGGTTTGTCCGAAAAATATCAACTAACGGAGTTAAGCACTAGAACGTCATGATTTGTGCTACTGTTATTTTGACAGACCATAACTCGGTTAATTTGACAGTTAGCGAGTTGATTTTATTACTATTTTGTAGGCCGTACAATTCTCTATAAATCACTGTTTATAGGATTTGTAGCAAAGATGTCAAATAAGCTAGTTATTTTGATTGAAAGTGTAAAGTTTCTGTCAAACAAGTGCAAATACGTTGCAACTTATATTTTGTTAAATAACTCGAAAACGGTTAAAGATACAATACATTAGTGAAAATGGTTTACATTGTAGACAAGTCGGAAGGAACGAGAAAAATCTGACGATTCAGCGGTTGAAGCGTTATTTGAAGAGGCAAATTGCATCGCCTTAGTAGAGCAAATCAACAAACAAGTGTCCAAAGAAATTTTGGCTCGCTTTATTAAAACGTTCACTTTAGAGAACAATACGACTTCAGTCAGGTGGCAAGCTCACGGACTTATATTGGCAATCTACAACAACTCGAAGCCTAAAGAGCAAGAAACTTTGTTGGAACTGTTATGGCAGTTGTGGCCTTTGCTGCCGGCATACGGAAAGAAGGCTGCACAGTTTGTTGATCTTCTTGGTAGTTTAAAAAAACTAAATTATTTGAACTAATTTTTATTTACTGTTTGGTTTTGATTGTAGGGTATTTTTCACTGTTGTACACTGAACAAAAGGACGGCGAGAAGAAAATAGATGAATACGTGCAAAAAGCAGTGGCAGTGCTTCGCGCCCAAAACGAATTATTAGCTCACCATCCTAATGCAAACCTTTACGCTCACATGTCGCAATTTGTTGAGCTTGACGGGTATTACCTAGAGTCGGAACCTTGTTTGGTTTGCAACAATCCTGAGGTACTTTATTAAAATCCATTTAATATCCAAATGGGTTTTTTTAAATTTAAAATTAATGTAGGTTCCCTTCTCAACCATTAAATTGTCGTCATTAAAAGTGGATTCTAAATTCACCACCACCACT
This sequence comes from Ips nitidus, assembly GCA_018691245.2. Lineage (NCBI taxonomy): Eukaryota > Metazoa > Arthropoda > Insecta > Coleoptera > Curculionidae > Ips > Ips nitidus. Next base: position 6,746,864 of record CM042798.1, read on the forward strand.
CAAATTGTGAAGCTGTTGAGCAGTCACATAATCAGCAAAATTACTGTACGAATCGGGGATTTGAAAAAAACCAAAATGGTCAGGACTATTAACATTTACTACAATAACAGGTAAGTCTCGTGTTTTTATTGATACTAATGTTCATTCTGGACATATAAGGGCGGATTTCAGAGATTATCTTAAATTTACACTCATCTGAGACTCAGTATATTTTCTTATAGTTCTCTCTAGCTCTTCATGTTACCGAGATATTGAATTTCAACAATGAGAGTATATGGATAAAACAGCAAAACTAATATTGGAATAATTATTTGTTTGGTGTTGTTGTGTAGTAGTAGTTCTTTTAGACACAAAAAAAAACATCAAATGTCAGTCTAAAAGGTTGAAGAACTTTTTTTTTTGAAAATTGTATTAGACATTTTCAAAATTCTATTTTTCAGTTATTTTTTGGATTTTAGTGAGCGTGATAAATTCAAAATGTTCATCTTTAACTGTTTTTTACCTCGTGCTAACTGCAACCCAATTAATATTTTTGATGTCACTTTTAACTAAGTTGTTTAGAAACTTTTGTACATTTTTAAGACTTTTCAACATAATTGAGAGTTTTGATGTCAGTTTTTACCAATTTTAGTAATTTGGCAACATTTTGAGTCAATTTTACAGTCTCCTTAGATGCTTTTGTACATTTTTTAGACTTTTCAACATAATTGAGAGTTTTGATGTCAGTTTTTACCAATTTTAGTCAATTGGCAACAGGTTTAGTCAATTTTACAAGCTCCTTAGACACTTTTGAACATTTTTAATATTTTTCAACATAATTTAGAGTTTTGATGTCATTTTCAACCAATTTTAGTCAGTTGGCAACGTTTAGTCAATTTTACAAGCTGTTTAGACAATTTTGAACATTTTTAATAATTTTCAACTTAATTTAGAGTTTTAACTAATTTTAGTCGGTTGGCAACATGTTTAGTCAATTTTACAAGCTCTTTAGCCACAACATTTTTAATATTTTTCAACATAATTTAGAGTTTTGATGTCACTTTTAACCAATTTTAGTCAGTTGGCAACATGTTTAGTCAATTTTACAAGCGGTTTACCACTTTTTAACATTTTTAATATTTTTCAACATAATTTAGGGTTTTGATGTCAGTTTTTACCAATTTTAGTCAGTTGGCAATATGTTTAGTCAATTTTACAAGCGGTTTAGCCACTTTTTAACATTTTTAATATTTTTCAACATAATTTAGGGTTTTGATGTCAGTTTTTACCAATTTTAGTCAGTTGGCATCATGTTTAGTCAATTTTACAGGCTCCTTAGATGCTTTTGTACATTTTTAAGACTTTTCAACATAATTGAGAGTTTTGATGTCAGTTTTTACCAATTTTAGTCAGTTGGCAACATGTTTAGTCAATTTTACAGGCTTCTTAGACACTTTTGTACATTTTTTAGACTTTTCAACATAATTGAGAGTTTTGATGTCAGTTTTTACCAATTTTAGTTATTTGGCATCATGTTTAGTCAATTTTACAGGCTCCTTAGCCACTTTTGTACATTTTTAATATTTTTCAACATAATTTAGCGTTTTGATGTCACTTTTAACCAATTTTAGTCAGTTGGCAACATGTTTAGTCAGTTTTAAAAGCTGTTTAGACACTTTTGAACATTTTTAATACTTTTCAACGTAATTTAGAGTTTTGATGTCAGTTTTTACCAATTTTAGTCAGTTGGCTACATGTTTAGTCAATTTTACAAGCTGTTTAGCCACTTTTTAACATTTTTAATATTTTTCAACATAATTTAGAGTTTTGTTGTCAGTTTTTACCAATTTTTGCTACCTTTATTCAATGTTTTATCATTCCTGATTCTGCTAACTTAAGCAAATCTCGATAATGCAAAATATCGGTTTGGCATTTAGTGCAGACAAAAAGTAAAATGTTGTAAATTTTCAACTTTTTTACCCGTGTGTTTATTTCAGAAGTGTTCAAGCAGTAGTAGAACTGAAAAACAAACCAGCCCTATGGCACAAAGCCAAAAAAGTCACACTGCAATCGGGCCAGACCGAAGTGAAAATTGAATTTCCCTTACCCATAATTGCGTGCAATTTGATGATTGAATACGCCGATTTTTACGAAAACATTCAGGTAAGTGTTAATTGTTTCCGTTAATCGTGGATTTAAATTTGAACGTTTGCAGGCTAGTAGTGAAACTTTGCAATGCCCAAGATGCAGCGCATCAGTTCCGGCCAATCCGGGTGTGTGCGCAAACTGCGGCGAAAACGTATTTCAATGTCACAAATGTCGAGCCATTAATTACGATGAAAAAGATCCTTTCTTGTGTCACGCCTGCGGTTTTTGCAAATATGCAAAGTTTGATTTCACTCTACAAGCCAAACCTTGTTGCGCAGTGGAACCTATAGAGGTAAGTAACAATTTTCTTATAGTTCTTACAGTTATTATTAGTTTAATTTTGATACTTTGACTTGAAAATATTATCTCAAGACTGTGTCCGGTTTGAATGCTGATTTAAAAATACTGAATGGTCTAGTCAAGCAATCGGAACTTGTACTTCAAAGGTTATTTAATTTAGCTAAGTAAAAAACAATCTGTTAAGTAAGATTTGCTTTTCTTAAGTTTCGAGGGTGGTTTGGTAACATAAAGCAAAATTACTGTCTTAAAATCAACATATTTGAACGTTTTCTTTACTTAAAAAAGTCGAAAATGAGCGATTCTTTATCATAATGGCACTGGTAGTCTCTCTAGATTAATTAATGTTATTATTTCTATAGCATCTAGGGAATATTACCTTTTTAAACCAACATTTCTTGATTTTTTAATAAGTTGTTACTTTATTGGCAAAAATTACTGCTTTGTTTTAAAATGATGTAGTCAATTTATTTATCACCATAATTGGTAAATTAACTATTTAGTAATAATAGTATTTATTTAGCATGTAGCTATAAAAAAACACAATAACAAATCATGCAAATATAATATTAAAATACATATTAAAATTAATGTAAAAATAAAATAAATAAAATGGACAAATATGGACCGGTTTAAAAACAAGTAACGAATTAAAAGTAAAAACATTATACAAAAAGAAGCTAAAGCACTTAAATTACAACATGTTGTCTTAGGGCTTTTTTAAAATTGTTCAAATTATCACAGTTTTTTATTACATTGGGGAACATATTAAAATCTTGAAGGCCTTTTTACAATACTGAATTGAACATGTGTGTTGTTCTACAATTTCCACTCAAAACAAAATCAGAACAGTTTCTCGTGCTGTAACTGTGGACTTCGTTAAAAGACTTGATCCGCTTGCATATACAGGGTGTCCCGCGAGGTAAAGGACAAAATGTCACTACGTGTTCTTTAGATAAATTCGAGTCGAAAATGTTCTATGAACATGGGCCCGCAAATGCTTCCTTACCAAGATATAATTTTTTTAAGTTTAATAGTCTTATTGTGTTGAAAACTACAATAACCTCACAAAAATATTTTTTTTACAAGAAAAATTAATACTACTTGGAAAATAACTGTTTATAATAATTGTTGAAAGTGTCCATTTTCCCATTGTAAGCCCCATTGTTAGTCTAGCCCCTTTACTGATGTGGGTGATTGCCATTGTAGTTTTCGGCACAATATCACTATTAAATTTACAAAATCATATCTTAGTGAGAAAGCATTTGCGGACCCATGTTCATAGAACATTTTTAACTCGAATTCACCTAAAGAACACAGTGGTAACAGTCCATTTTTTAATTTAAACACAAACACGTGAACGGCAAACACAATCATTTTTTGGACAGGTAACATGCTTAAAGTCGTGGACATTTACAACTAAAGGAAATAATAAATATTTTTTTGACTTTGTTTTGACTTTATTTTGACTTCGTTTTACAGTATTTTGTATCACTTTGTCATCACTGAATTAAATCGATGTTTTAACGAAAAAAAAAGTAAAAGAATCAGGTTTATCATATAATTAAAAATAATAGAATAAATTCTCCCTTTAAGGGTGCTTAAAAGTCTAAACTTTGTGGTTAACTAAAATATTTCATGGAAAATTTGACCAGTACTGGTAAGTTACAAATAATGTGTTTCTGACAGTTAACATTTTGACACCGTTTTTCTCTTTGACTGTATCAAATTTTGTAGTGTTTTTTTAGGTTATTGGATAGGAAACTTAACAAGGATTCCAAAAATGTGCTTAAAACTGTCATTTTTTGCCCCTGACTGTCCTTTCAAACTGTGTTACTGTCAGTTCAAACTTTGACACTGCTTTCTTCACTGACTGTACCAAACTTTGTAGTGTTTTTTCAAATTATTGGATAGGAAATTTAATGAGGATTCGAAAAATGATGCTTAAAACTGTCATTTTTTCACTCCAAGTGGGTTTGACAAGCAATTTTGTCCTTGACTGTCATACTGTGCTCAAAAGATGCAATAATCAGTGTTTTCCTGCAGTATTCGATACAAAACGTGTTTCTGAGATTTATGACAGTTATTTTGACAATTGTCAGTAAATTTTTCTCATCTCAAAAACATATTATTTGTCATAATTTAAACATGAGATAATAAAGAAAAGTGACATAAAGCTGAAAATGCTATTTTTTGGAAGGCCACTTTTTCACAAAAAAACTTATAAGGTTGTTACTCATATTTGGTACAAGAATCACTGTCATAATAACAGCCATTACAGGAAAATGATAAATTTGCTGGCCAAATTGAAATTTACTGGTAAAATTGGTAAATTTCACTTTTCCAGTTAAATTTACGCCCGTCACTGGTAACAATCAATGGTATTGGTGAGAATATAAAATGATCCTTGTTGGCATCTTTTTTTATTAAAATAAGTCAGTATTCCGTCTATTTAAGGCTAAATTTACACAGACAAAACTTGTAGTTAACTCTGTTAAACATTAATTTATTGTGTATAATATATACAGGTTCAGTTAAACTCTTAAACTATCTTGGTAGTTTAACTGAAGCCTGTAAAAGTGGTCTTTTTTAGGTAATGTAACTTCAGCTTTGAGAGTATTAAACTTCTTACGCAGTTCATTTAAACTTATGGTTAACTAGAAAAAATTGAAGTTTATTGACGCCTATTTCAATTGTTTAATACTGAAAGAGTTTATTATTCTGTCTAAATCTTCACACTGAAACTTGTAGTTGACTCTTGGCTCAGTCCAATCTGGAATTAAACATTGACGTCTTATTTGATATTTTACCATAATCTACTTAACTCGGTTGAAATCATTGTTTCCATGCCTAAAATTTGCTTGAAACAAACCACACATCAACAGTGGTTAGCCTAATTTAAATTATTAAACAGTTTATAATGTAATTCTCATCTTCAAAGAAATAGTCTGTCTGGTTCAAACATTGATAAAATCAAAATTAATTTTTGTTTTCAGAATGACGAGGATCGCAAGAAAACAATATCGAGCATCAATACATATCTTGAAAAGGCCGATCGCATCTACAAACAATTGATCGCTAACAAACCGACGCTGGAATCGTTGGTGTTGAGAGTAACTGAGCACAGATCGGATAAGAAAGGTGACGAACCAGCTGCAACTACGTCGTCTAATAATAACAATAACACAGGGCAGAGCGCGGTCAGTGCGGTCCAGTTATCGCAAGTCAAAGTGAATAAAACCATACAGATGTTGGCGCAGCAATACTGTACAGAATGCAAGACCAGTTTTGAGGAGCTCAGCAAAATTATTCAAAAAGTAAGTTAAATACCTTTTTTTAATTTTTTTAGAATTAATTTTTAGCAGTTTGTTTATTATCTCAGACTTACATTATACAGTGTTTTTCGGGTTTTTTAGCAAGACATCAAAAACGTTCAAAAAACACGTTCAGGTCTTGTTTGCTAATATAAATTATATTTCAAAAATGCTATTATTACTATTTAAAGGTAAGGAAGGAAACATTTGTGTTATTCCACAATTATCCAAATACTCAACAATCACTAACAAGAAACGAAGAAAATATTTTTTTATTACACTTAGAACACTTTATAAACTTTAGATATTATTACTTTTTTCGTTAGAAAATTAAAACCGATTGACTGACTGACTTTTTACTTTCTGACTGGTCAGCTGTCACATTACCTTCTTTAAACCCAGAACTAAACTGCTGGCCAATTGAAACAGACCAGAGAATAGTTCATATTCTCTCATTTTATTTTAGTTATTTTTACTCATTTTCAAAAGTTCACTTTAGAGCTCCTTATTTGATTAGGAAACCTTGAAATGTTTCTAATAAGTAAATTTTCATAGTTTTACCTTTATTTTCTACTATTCTGCTAAGAAAATTCATTATTTTAAGTCAATTTTCATATTCTTGCCTTAGTTTCCTCATTTTCAACTAGAAAGTTCACTTAAGAGCTCCATATTTGATTAGGAAACCTTGAAATGTTTCTAATAAGTCAATTTTCATAGTTTTAGATTTATTTTCTACTATTCTGATAAGAAAATTCACTATTTTAAGTTAATTTTCGTATTTTTGTTTTAGTTTCCTCATTTTCAACTAAACTTTAGAGCTCCTTATTTGATTAAGAATCCTTGAAATGTTTCTAATAAGTCAATTTTCATAGTTTCAACTATTCTAATAAGAAAATTTACCATTATAAGTTAATTTTCATATTTTTGCCTTAGTTTCCTTATTTTCAACTATAAAGTTAACTTAAGAGCTCCATATTTGATTAGGAAACCTTGAAATGTTTCTAATAAGTCATTTTTCATAGTTTCAACAATTCTAATAAGAAAATTTACCATTATAAGTTAATTTTCATATTTTTGCATTAGTTTCCTTATTTTCAACTATAAAGTTAACTTAAGAGCTCCTTATTTTATTATTAAACCTTGAAATGTTTCAAATACGTAGATTTTCATAGTTTTAGCTTTGTTTTCTACTATTCTGATAAGAAAATTCATTATTTTAAGTCAATTTTCATACTTTTGCTTTAGTTTCCTTATTTTCATTTTGAACTATAAAGTTAACTTAAGAGCTTCTTATTTCATTAGGAAACCTTGAAATGTTTCTAATAAGTCAATTTTCATAGTTTTAGCTTTATTTTCTACTATTCTGATAAGAAAATTCACTATTTTAAGTCAATTTTCGTATTTTTGTTTTAGCTTCCTCATTTTCAACTAGTAAGTTCACTTTAGAGCTCCATATTTGATTAGGAAACCTTGAAATGTTTCTAATAAGTCAATTTTCATAGTTTTAGCTTTATTTTCTACTATTCTGATAAGAAAATTCACTATTTTAAGTCAATTTTCGTATTTTTCTTTTAGTTTCTTCATTTACAACTATAAAGTTAACTTAAGAGCTCCTTATTTCATTAGGAAACCTTGAAATGTTTCTAATAAGTCAATTTTCATAGTTTCAACTTTATTTTCTACTATTCTGATAAGAAAATTCACTATTTTAAGTCAATTTTCGTATTTTTGTTTTAGTTTCCTCATTTTCAACTATAAAGTTAACTTAAGAGCTCCTTATTTCATTAGGAAACCTTGAAATGTTTCTAATAAGTCAATTTTTTTAGTTTCAACTATTCTAATAAGAAAATTTACCATTTTTAGTTAATTTTCATATTTTTGTTTTAGTTTCCTCATTTTCAACTAGAAAGTTCACTTAAGAGCTCCTTATTTGATTAGGAAACCTTGAAATTGATCTAATAAGTCAATTTTCATAGTTTCAACATCATTTTTTACTATTCTGATAAGAAAATTCACTATTTTAAGTCAATTTTCATATTTTTGCTTTAGTTTCCACATTTTCAACTAGAAAGTTCACTTAAGAGTTCCTTATTTGATTAGGAAACCTTGAAATTTTTCTAATAAGTCAATTTTCATAGTTTCAGCTATTCTAATAAGAAAATTTACCATTATAAGTTAATTTTCGTATTTTTGTTTTAGTTTCCTCATTTTCAACTAGAAAGTTCACTTAAGAGCTCCATATTTGATTAGGAAACCTTGAAATGTTTCTAATAAGCCAATTTTCATAGTTTCAACTTTATTTCCTACTATTCTAATAAGAAAATTTACCATTATAAGTTAATTTTCATATTTTTGCTTTAGTTTCCACATTTTCAACTAGAAAGTTCACCTAAGAGCTTCTTATTTGATTAGGAAAACTTGAAATGTTTCTAATAAGTCAATTTTCATAGTTTCAACTTTATTTTCTACTATTCTGATAAGAAAATTCACTATTTTAAGTCAATTTTCATATTTTTGTTTCAGTTTCCTCATTTTCAACTAGAAAGTTCACTTAAGAGCTCCTTATTTGATTAGGAAACCTTGAAATGTTTCTAATAAGTCAATTTTCATAGTTTTAGCTTTATTTTCTACTATTCTGATAAGAAAATTCATTATTTTAAGTCAATTTTCTTATTTTTGTTTTAGTTTCTTCATTTTCAACTAGAAAGTCCACTTAAGGGCTCCATATTTCATGAGGAAACCTTGAAATGTTTCTAATAAGTCATATTTCATAGTTTCAACTATTCTAATAAGAAAATTTACCATTTTAAGTCAATTTTCATATTTTTGCTTTAATTTCCTAATTTTCAACTAGAAAGTTTACTTAAGAGCTTCTTATTTGATTAGGATACCTTGAAATTGATCTAATAAGTCAATTTTAATAGTTTCAACTTTATGTTTTACTTTTTAATAAGAAAATTTACCATTTTATGTCAATTTTCATATTTTTGCACTACTTTCCATCATTTTCACCTGAAAAGTTCACTTAAAAGCTCCAAACTTAACTAAAAACTCTTGAAACATAGCTAATGTTTAAAAAACAGTAAATTTGCGTGGAAATATTTTGAAACCAGAATAAAATAAAAATTTCTGGTTTGTAGTATCGAATACACTCATCAAAAACCTATTTCGGTTTGTCAGTGCCCAAAATTGAGCGAATACCGGATGATTTATAAAATAGATATACATTTTTCAGAAATTCTATGTTCTCTGAGAATCTATAAAAAATTATTGGGATTGTTTTTAACGTATAATAAGTTCCAAAGAAACAAGTTTGTCCGTTCTCAATTATTGGCACTACTTTTGTAGCAAATCTACCTTTTATGGAAAAATACACTATCTTAAATTTTGCTTGCAGCTAGAAAAACGAGTATTCATACTTACTTTAAGAAAAATTGCGGGCACAAATTCTAAAAAGGTAACACTTTTATAAATCCCACACAACTTAAAAGATTTTTTCGAATTCGTTCTTTCTCTCCATGAAGTGAGTGAGTTTTCTGTTTGATTATTCCAGTTTAACAAAAACCAGCATTTTTGTAAACATTTTCTAGTACTGCCCTGGTTTTGAGGTTCAATTTACTAGCCTCAGTGAAAGTTTCAGTTCCGTAACTGGCCAAATACCCAAATTATTAGTCAAATTGTGTTGCATGTCAGTTGAGTGAGTTTTCTTTCATTTTCTGTGTGGTTATTCCACTTTAACAAAAAACAGGATCTTTTTTAATTTGTTCTAAACATTTTCCAGTACGGCACTGGATCAGGTAGGGTTAACGTGACGTCACGATTACGTCACCTGATAATATACCGTAATATAATCAACTGTCAAATTACGTCACGTTCCCTCTACTCGCTCCGCAGCAACATCAAAACAAACGGGACATGTAATTCAAATGTTTTACTAGGAATACGATTTTATCTTCATTCTGTACTACATGGTTCCAGTTATATTTTTATTTTCATTTTCAGGTATTGGCATCAAGGAAAGAACTTGTGAGCTACGAGCGAAAACATCATGACATGGATTTACCTGAGAGCACCTCAGTGTTTGATGATTTACGGGTGCGTATTTCATTGTTTCTTTAAAAAAAAAAATATTAAAACTGACGGTTTTTTGGACAAAAATTGCTAAATATATTTTTAGGTTAACTCTGTTCCGTGCGTTTCAAACAAATGTTACGGATGCGCAACCGCCGCCACCGAGCATTGCCTGACTCTGCTTCGCGCTTTAGCCCTGAATAAGACTAGCAGACAGACGCTTTGCTCGTACGGACTTGTGCAGGTAAAATTGCAAATAACCGACAGTAAAACAAAATAGTTCGTTGGTTTTTGTTTAGGAATTAGTGTGGAGTAACTTAAGAAAAGGCAACGTAAACAACCAAGAAGTGGTCAGACTACTACTTTGCACTCTGACCAAAGACAATCCTCAGGCGACTGAAGATCTTTGCAATATATTAATGTCCCGAATTACCAACAGTCTGAATGGATGTTTAAACAGCACCGAACTAGGTATTCACTTGTTTTATAATATTTCTACGTAGTTATTTGATTATTCCAATGTGTTTTTCAGAATTTGATGGAACTTATTAGACACAAAAACATAATTTATTATAACTCTTCTATCTATAAATTTGTTCTATTTAATACTCTGTTTAGGTCCAAGTATACGTCACGAGATGGCTCTTCTCGCCGCGATGGTTCAAAAGGAGGACGATTGTTGGGAATTGAAGCTGAGTTGTATGATGTCACTGTTCCTCAAAGCGTGCGAAGACGCTAAAAGTCCAACGGTGATGGAAAGCGTCATTTTGCCATGCTTGAAGATCTTGCAAAGCCTTATGAAAATGTCGGAACCGTCTACAGCAGCGGCTACTGCCGGAAACAGTAAAAAGTCAAAAGACAAATCGAATGCGGTCAAAACTGCTGTCGCGCCAAAGTTGAAAGCTTTGCAAGCCCCGGTTGAAGTTCGCAAGTTTTTGACCAAAACCATGGATCATTCCTTTACTGGTAAGTATTTATTCGATAATAATTGATTGTTGAGAAATTTGATTAAATGGTAAAAAACAGTTTGCAAAATTTAAGCTAGTGTGGACCGGTGATGAATTTGATAATTAATTAAATATAATTTATAAATTTTTAGCTAATTTTTTCTAAACTACTAACATAAAACTTATTATAGTCTGTTGCATCAATTAAACCAGAAAAATAAATGCTATTTAAGTAGCTAAATTACATTTCGAATCATAAATGTTGGTAATAATATTTAAAAAATAAACAACTTAACAAAGACTTTAGAAAAGAAAACTTGTTAAAATTTGGAGGCAAAATATGTTTGGTTGAAAAAATAGGTTTTTCTAGATTCAGTATTCAATTCAAGAGGCGAATAACGATTAATCCCTAAAATAGTGCTTTCCAAGCCAAAAAACACGAAAAAATTAAGTTTTTATAAAGAACATTTTTGAATTTTGGTGCTAAGTTGAAGTAATACAATCTTCTGAATAAAAAACTTAGAGAGTTTATTTCAGGTCTCGAATTAAGCAGCTGCATTATGAACATTTATGGTCTCTTGACCGTTACTCTAACCGTTTTCTAGATGTTCGACTTTGCATCGCATGAGAATTTTGAAAATTTTGGATCTCTGCATTTTTTGGTATTTCTGCGACTGTTATTTATTTATTTATCGTATGGCGCATGACAGCAATTACATAGCATACATATAAGACAGCCAAATGGGCAGCTATTTCAACCGAAACTTTTTGAAATTTTTCTTATGAATGTATACTTTAACTGCAAATATCTCGAAATATCAGTAATTTTTGGGATGCTAACTAGCTTTATTTGGCGATCAACTGTCACTAATGCCAAAACTGACAAACATTGTTCAGAATCAGTGAAAATTTCGGTTCAGAATAGTTTTTTTGCAATCTTTGAAACCGGGGATTGGTTTTGCAGCTCCATGACAGTTGTCACGTGACCGTCTCAATAAACATTGTTCTAATGTCATGCTACAACCGTGAGTAACGTCAAATGTGTCAACCTTTGTCCAGAATTTGTTAAAATGACAATTTAGAACTGTTTTTTGCAGTATTTGAGTCAAGACAGGTTTTTAGCACAATTAAAGTTATTCTGACAGCTGTCACGTGGCTATCTAAGTAAATAGTATTCTAGTGTCACGTGGCAACCGGCAGCAACGTCAAATCTGTGAACCTTTGACCAGAATTTGTTAAAATGCCAATTTAAAACCGTTTTTTGCACTATTTGAGTCAAGACAGGTTTTTAGCACAATTAAAGTTATTTTGACAGCTGTCTCGTGGCTATCTGAGTAAATAGTATTCTAGTGTCACGTGACCACCGGCAGCAACGTCAAATCTGTGATCCTTCGTCTAGAATTTTTTAAAATGCCAATTTAAAACCGTTTTTTGCACTATTTGAGTCAAGACAGGTTTTTAGCACAATTAAAGTTATTCTGACAGCTGTCACGTGGCTATCTAAGTAAATAGTATTCTAGTGTCACGTGGCAACCGGCAGCAAAGCTCAAATCTATGATCCTTCGTCTAGAATTTTTTTAAATGCCAATTTAAAAACCGGTTTTTTGCAGTATTTGAGTCAAGACAGGTTTTTAGCAGAATTAAAGTTATTTTGACAGCTGTCTCGTGGCTATATGAGTAAATAGTATTCTAGTGTCACGTGACCACCGACAGCAACGTCAAATCTGTGAACCTTTGACCAGAATTTGTTAAAATGACAATTTAAAACCGTTTTTTGCAGTATTTGAGTCAAGACAGGTTTTTAACACAATTCAAGTTATTTTGACAGCTGTCTCGTGTCTATCTAAGTAAATAGTATTCTAGTGTCACGTGGCAACCGGCAGCAACGTCAAATCTATGATCCTTCGTCTAGAATTTTTTTAAATGCCAATTTAAAACCGTTTTTTTGCACTATTTGAGCCAAGACAGGTTTTTAGCAGAATTAAAGTTATTCTGACAGCTGTCACGTGGCTATCTAAGTAAATAGTATTCTAGTGTCACGTGACAAGCGGCGGCAACGTCAAATCTATGATCCTTTGTCCAGAATTTGTTAAAATGCCAATTTAAAACCGTTTTTGGCACTATTTGAGTCAAGACAGGTTTTTAGCACAATTAAAGTTATTCTGACAGCTGTCACGTGGCTATCTAAGTAAATAGTATTCTAGTGTCACGTGGCAACCGGCAGCAACGTCAAATCTGTGAATCTTTGTCCAGAATTTGTTAAAATGCCAATTTAGAACTGTTTTTTGCAGTATTTGAGTCAAGACAGGTTTTTAGCACAATTAAAGTTATTCTGACAGCTGTCACGTGGCTATCTAAGTAAATAGTATTCTAGTGTCACGTGACAACCGGCAGCAACGTCAAATCTGTGATCCTTTGTCCAGAATTTGTTAAAATGCCAATTTAAAACCGTTTTTTGCACTATTTGAGTCAAGACAGGTTTTTAGCACAATTAAAGTTATTTTGACAGCTGTCTCGTGGCTATCTGAGTAAATAGTATTCTAGTGTCACGTGACCACCGGCAGCAACGTCAAATCTATGATCCTTCGTCTAGAATTTTTTTAAATGCCAATTTAAAACCGTTTTTTGCACTATTTGAGTCAAGATAGGTTTTTAGCACAATTAAAGTTATTCTGACAGCTGTCACGTGGCTATCTAAGTAAATAGTATTCTAGTGTCACGTGACCACCGGCAGCAAAGCTCAAATCTATGATCCTTCGTCTAGAATTTTTTTAAATGCCAATTTAAAACCGGTTTTTTGCAGTATTTGAGTCAAGACAGGTTTTTAGCAGAATTAAAGTTATTTTGACAGCTGTCTCGTGGCTATCTGAGTAAATAGTATTCTAGTGTCACGTGACCACCGGCAGCAACGTCAAATCTGTGAACCTTTGACCAGAATTTGTTAAAATGACAATTTAAAACCGTTTTTTGCAGTATTTGAGTCAAGACAGGTTTTTAACACAATTAAAGTTATTTTGACAGCTGTCTCGTGGCTATCTAAGTAAATAGTATTCTAGTGTCACGTGGCAACCGGCAGCAACGTCAAATCTATGATCCTTCGTCTAGAATTTTTTTAAATGCCAATTTAAAACCGTTTTTTTGCACTATTTGAGTCAAGACAGGTTTTTAGCAGAATTAAAGTTATTCTGACAGCTGTCACGTGGCTATCTAAGTAAATAGTATTCTAGTGTCACGTGACAAGCGGCGGCAACGTCAAATCTATGATCCTTTGTCCAGAATTTGTTAAAATGCCAATTTAAAACCGTTTTTGGCACTATTTGAGTCAAGACAGGTTTTTAGCACAATTAAAGTTATTCTGACAGCTGTCACGTGGCTATCTAAGTAAATAGTATTCTAGTGTCACGTGGCAACCGGCAGCAACGTCAAATCTGTGAATCTTTGTCCAGAATTTGTTAAAATGCCAATTTAGAACTGTTTTTTGCAGTATTTGAGTCAAGACAGGTTTTTAGCACAATTAAAGTTATTCTGACAGCTGTCACGTGGCTATCTAAGTAAATAGTATTCTAGTGTCACGTGACCACCGGCAGCAACGTCAAATCTGTGATCGTTCGTCTAGAATTTGTTAAAATGACAATTTAAAACCGTTTTTTGCACTATTTGAGTCAAGACAGGTTTTTAGCACAATCAAAGTTATTCTGACAGCTGTCTCGTGGCTATCTGAGTAAATAGTATTCTAGTGTCACGTGGCAACCGGCAGCAACGTCAAATCTGTGAACCTTCGTCTAGAATTTGTTAAAATGCCAATTTAAAACCGTCTTTTGCAGTATTTGAGTCAAGACAGGTTTTTAGCTCAATTACAGTTATTTTGACAGCTGTCTCGTGGCTATCTAAGTAAATAGTATTCTAGTGTCACGTGACAACCGGCAGCAACGTCAAATCTATGATCCTTCATCCAGAATTTTTTAAAATGCCAATTTAAAACCGTTTTTTGCACTATTTGAGTCAAGACAGGTTTTTAGCACAATTAAAGTTATTCTGACAGCTGTCACGTGGCTATCTAAGTAAATAGTATTCTACTGTAACGTGACAACCGGTAGCAACGTCAAATCTGTGAATCTTTGTCCAGAATTTGTTAAAATGCCAATTTAGAACTGTTTTTTGCAGTATTTGAGTCAAGACAGGTTTTTAGCACAATTAAAGTTATTTTGACAGCTGTCACGTGGCTATCTAAGTAAATAGTATTCTAGTGTCACGTGGCAACCTGCAGCAACGTCAAATCTGTGAACCTTTGACCAGAATTTGTTAAAATGCCAATTTAAAACCGTTTTTTGCACTATTTGAGTCAAGACAGGTTTTTAGCACAATTAAAGTTATTTTGACAGCTGTCTCGTGGCTATCTGAGTAAATAGTATTCTAGTGTCACGTGGCAACCGGCAGCAACGTCAAATCTGTGAACCTTTGACCAGAATTTGTTAAAATGCCAATTTAAAACCGTTTTTTGCACTATTTGAGTCAAGACAGGTTTTTAGCACAATTAAAGTTATTCTGACAGCTGTCACGTGGCTATCTAAGTAAATAGTATTCTAGTGTCACGTGACAACCGGCAGCAACGTCAAATCTGTGATCCTTCGTCTAGAATTTGTTAAAATGCCAATTTAAAACCGTTTTTTGCAGTATTTGGTATGTGTACTTTGGTATTGTTAATTAAAGTTATTCTGACAGCTGTCACGTGGCCATCTAAGTATATAGATGATAGAAAAATAGATATCTAAGTATTCTAGTGTCAGGTGATAACCTCCAGTAACGCCGAAACTGGCCAACTTTGTCGTTAATCTTCTAAAATCACAGTTTTCCTACAGTATTTGAAGGAATATTGATTTTTAACTTATATAAATTGTTTGTTTGGTTTGGGAAAAGCTTTAAACTAATTAATACCTAACATGTTGATCTTCTTAAAGAACCCAAACATTTCTGGTAATTACACTAGCAGTCAAACAGTAAAGTTGTTTCAAGTTTTTAAACACATTTTGTATTGTCTATTGTTCAATATTTTTTGGTGTAGGTTGGAAAACTCGCTTACTCCGCCGTTCGCAGTCTTCATCCACCATCAACAAAGAAGAGGTCCGACAGTTATATTTATCTGAAAAATACGCTAGAAAATGGCGTAGGCGAGTGAAAAATCTACGCGAAAACGCTCGGTTACCGCTCGCCGCAACATCCTGGCTGGAAACTGTCCTGTTTAATCCCAGCTCGCGCCAGGCCAGAATCGTAGCCTGCAACATAGTGGAAATAATGTGCTCGTCCTACGAGAGGAAAAAGGAGATCGTTACGTTGTTAACGTGTTTCCTGTCTCAGCTGTCAGACGCCGGAGAAGCTTCGGCGGAGTTTTTGCAGTTGTTCCAGAACCTCATACAAGAGTCACCTTGGAAGCAATATTTAACTATTAAGGTAATTCTACTAATCGGTATTTCTTAATAAGTATGAAATGTGTCCAGCATTTTAATCGATTTTGTAATTAAACATGTTTTGACTTGAAGGGATTGCCGTTGGTTTTGGCCAAATTGATGACCCAAGAAATCGAACAGTTACATCGGCTAGAAGCCACCACTCTTACGTCAGATTTGGCTCAAGGTTATGCTCTAAATCAGTTGACGGAATTGCTAGCAGGATTTTTAGAGGATTCCGCTATTAGGCGTCAGTACAAGTCGAGATTGGTCGGTAAGTTTCATGCTCAGTTATACCAATAACAGTCTAGTAAAACAAAAAATTATAAAATAATCGCTACAAAAGGTTTAATCGTATTTGTTGACTAATATGACAGTTATACGCGTTTCCTCTAGGAGGAGTGGTACTTAACTGAATATTACTAAAGCTCAGACTTGCTGTCATTGATTTTATTGGCATTTTATGCAGAATTACCTCCACAAGTTTTCTGATCACCTGAAGACCTAAATATGACCTAAGCAGTTCTTATCAACTTAGTAACATTACGCATGTGCTCTCTAACTGTCAAAAATAGTTAGGTAGGTTTGGATTGACTGTTAGTTAAATAATTGTGGTTTTGTATAAGTAGAATGACACTCGGTCATTTTACTCATTTTTGTCATTACAAAATCAAATTTTTAGTAACAAATCAAAAACTAAACAGCTTTTAATACCTGACATAGCTTTTCTGAGATTATTTTAAAATATTGTGTGACTGAGAACCGCGTATTTTCAATGGCTCATTTAGAAACTTTTTGATTTCATGCATTTTTTTTGTAACTTTGGAGATGTTTGCCAAAACTGTGCACTTTGAACACCCTGTATAATGGTTGTTTTTGGGAGTACGAGAAGGTTAAACCACTCAAATTAACCGTCTTGAACTGCTCTTTCCAATGATTATCATATATCAGAGTTTACAAAAGTTTCAAAGTCCAATAAAACTAGGTGACGGTTGAATTTAATGCTAATTTAAGAAACAATAACTCATTTTGGCTTTTCTTAGTGTAAAATCTTCTTGCTTTTTCTCAATTCCAAAAGCTTCCTACTTTTATCTGTCATTCTAAGTCAGGTACTCCCAGATTATCTGTCTACATAAATTGAATTCAACCCTCTTGACCGATATAACCAGACATGGTGTCCAGAGACAGCTGGAGAGCTACTCCTTGTCTGTAAATATTCAAATCAAGTCTGTGGATTGTCAAAACAAAAGCACAAATATCATTTACCGTCTCTAAAGTGTCAAATTGATGCCAAAATGCTTCCTGATATCATTGAATTGTCAAAATTGTTGCCAGAAGCTTCATCTAACCTTTAGACTGTCAAAACCAATACTGGAACCATTTTTACTGTCTTTAGATGGTTAAATTAGAACCAGAATGTGTTTAGCTGTCTTTGAATAGTCAAAAATGTTGCCTGAAGTTTTCCTGAGGACTTTGGGTCATCAAAATTATTTGACTAAACTGTCAAATTAACACTTTCTTATTTAAACTATCCAAACAAATGCTAGAATCCTTGCTAGGGTCTCTAAATTGTCAGATTGTCTTCCGGTTGTCGATACTGTTGCTTGGTGGCCTTATAAATGTCTCAAAACTGTTAAATTGAAGTCAGAAGACATTAAAAGTTTTAGAATTGTCAAAAAAACTAAAATAATTTTTATTGCTTTCCGGTTGTCCAGATTGTTGTTAGAAAGCTTATTTACAGTCTCCAAGCTGTCTTATTGTGTTCAGAAGACATCAGAACGGTTCTTATTGTTTGTCGATTCTCAAAATTGCTGTTTGAAAGCTGTCATATTGAAGCCAGAAGACTTTCTGATGATTTAGAATTGCCAAATAAAACCAGGACGGTTCTCATTGTCTTCCGGTTGTCTGAAAGCCTTTTTACTGTCCCATAACTGTCAAATTGAAGTCAGTGTGACGTGGAATGTCATTTGTCAAAATATCATTTTTTCGTACAACGCACCGGTTCACCTTGAAAAATAAAGGAGGAAAATGTTATATTAGCTTTGTTCGGGTTCATGATTCTAAATCGTTCAGGAACTGTTCTCAAACTGATTTGGGCCATCTGCATGGATGGGAGTAATGCTAAATTGCTGTCTACTGATTTACAGGACTATATACAAATTGTCGTGCAAATGGTCCAAACCCATATTCGAAACAGTTCAGAATCAATAACCCAAACCAAGCTATTGAGTAGCTTTGGCATTTTCTCCACTTTTATAAAAACATTTTTATGATCATACATATTTGCAGAATTTTGAGCACATTTCGTAAATATTTAAATATGCTGGGTGATCTATCTTTTATTTTAAGGTTAGGAATATTTTGGTAATAATTTATGGATTGTTTTTTAATTACATACAGGAAAGCTCAAAAAAGGGCGTTGGTTCCCAGTGAATAACCTTGTACATGTGGGTATTTTCAAAATATATTACCTAGTAGCCTTGTTATTAGTGGAGAGTGGACAGTTTTTTGTTTTAAAACACAAAAAATATGGCAACTATGCCTAACCAGCATATATTTTAAAAATATGTACAAATTTATATCTGAACTTTCTCTCCTGACTTTGGATTTAGTAGATAGCTCCAGGCGATGAAGGCAGTTCGTAGCAACTGTCTGTCATGGGTCCGTAGGAACTGTCTGTCATGGGTACGTAGCTACTGTGTATCATGGGGTCGTAGCAACTGTGTATCATGGGGTCGTAGCAACTGTCTGTCATGGGTCCATAGGAACTGTCTGTCATGGGTTCGTAGGAATTGTCTGTCATGGGTGCGTACCAACTGTCTGTCATTCTTCTGTCTGTCATGGGTGCGTAGTAACGGTCCATCGTAGGTTCATAGCAACTGTGTATCACGGGTCTTCTTCTTCTTCTTCTTCAAAAAAAAAAAACTATTAATAAGCTGTTAAAAATTATATCAAAAAATCTTACTCTCTTTCTAAAACGTGGCTATCAACAGAGAACATGATTTGAATCTGGGACCACGTTGCCTCGCTGAATGCGTTTTTGCATAGAGTAAGAATCCCTGAAGCATATTTCTCCCTTAACATCTGAAATCGATTTTCGCATTCTTCCGCTAAAAATCATCCAAATTAGGAACATACCAGTAGATGGGTCATAAAATCGTTTTACCTGTCGTATTGCCCATCTCATAGTAGGCAATTAATTCCCACAAATATTTCTTGAATCCTTCATCTTCAAATAGGAAATGATTCGGGTCGTAGATTGGCGGATGTTCAAATACGACGGAAATTAAACGTTCGTCGTTCATTATTACAAAATCACGATAAAAGCAGTGAAAACACACAAAAATCGATATCGTTTTCAACGTCAACCGCTCACCACCACAGCTCAAAACGAAATGAAAGAAGCGTCCCGAGGAAAGCTAAGGGTGGGCGTTGACGTATTAAAATGTCAAATCTGAGCTTATTTTATTTGAACATTAGAGGGCGTTAAAATAGTTTTAAGCAATTCTTTAGCAATATTTCCAAAACTTTTTGAGTTAGGTGAAAACAAAACTCAGAGTCGATCTCCACAAAATATTTATTAAATAAGTTGTTATCTGCCTAACATGTTTCGGGTGTATTCAGACACCCATCTTCAGAGGCTGCAAGTTGTACAGTATGTCAATTAATTTCTTACACTAAGGACATGGAAGCCTACCTTAACTAGATCACTAGTCTGCTGGCTGTCATTCTACAAGGGGGACAGCTGAACCCAGATGTACTTAAGGTGGTGGTTGGTTTTTTTATTCTACTACTACTACAACTTAAAACTCAGGTTAATACTGCCGCCAAAATACGCCTTATGTTTCAATGACATTTTATGTAACATGTATGGTTAACTTAAACAGTTTGGCAGCTATTTAGATTTGAGAGTTGCAGACTGTTTTAAATCTTCCTAGAATTGTTTTAAACTGCCACAGGCCCTTAGCACCATTTTAAAAGTTCCATAAACCTCTAAATGCTATTGAGAACCTTCTAAAAAGTGCCAGAGGTCTCTACAAGTCTTTTAAACCTTCCCAGAGTTGTTTTAAATTATCAGAGGTCTCTAGGACCGTTTTGAATGTGCCAAAGACCTCAAAAATGCTACTGAGAACTTCCTGAAAAGTTCGAGCTCTCTGCAACTCTCTTAAACCTTCCTAGAACTGTTTTAAATTTCCAGAGGCTTCTAGCACCATTTTAACCGGTTTTAGCGTTATGTAGGTCGGTTAAGTGGTTCATTTAGAAACTTTTTTTATCTCAAGCTATTATTTGTAACTCTCTCCGTTTTGGAAATATTTGCCAAAATATGCTTTGGTGCACTTTTAACCAAAAAACTAGTCTGAAACTTGAACACCCTGTATAATGGTTATTTTTGGGAGTACGAGAAGGTTAAACCACTCAAAAGAACCGTCTTAAACTGCTCTTTCCAGTGACGTAACTCAAAAAAATGTAACTTGAAAATTCCGTACGGGGTGGCCAAAACAAAGAAACCACTATCATTTCTGTGCCCACCCAGTATACAGCCAACCGCATCGAGGTTTTAGCGTTACGTAGGTCGGTTAAGTGTTTCATTTAGAAACTTTTTATCTGAAGCTATTTTTTGTAACTCTCGCCGTTTTGGAGATATTTGCCAAAATCTGGTTTGGTGCACTTTTAACCAAAAAACTAGTCTGAAACTTGAACACCCTGTATAGTGGTTATTTTTGGGAGTACGAGAAGGTTAAACCACTCAAAAGAACTGTCTTAAACTGCTCTTTCCAGTGATGTAACTCAAAAAAATGTAACTTGAAAATTTCATACAGGGTGGCCAAAACAAAGAAACCACTATCATTTCTGTGCCCACCCAGCCAGAATTATCATATATCAGACTTTACAAAAGTCCAATAAAAGTAGGTGATGGTTGAATTTAATGCTAATTTAAGAAACAATAACTCATTTTGGCTTTTCTTAGTGTAAAACCTTCTTGCTTTTTCTCAATTCCAAAAGCTTCCTCAAGTCAGGTACTCCCAGATTATCTGTCTACATAAATTGAAATCAACCCTCTTGACCGATATAACCAGACATGGTGTCCAGAGACAGCTGGAGAGCTACTCCTTGTCTTTAAATATTCAAATCAAGTCTGTGGATTGTCAAAACAAAAGCACAAAGATCATTTACCGTCTCTAAAGTGTCAAATTGATGCCAAAATGCTTCCTGATATCATTGAATTGTCAAAATTGTTGCCAGAAGCTTCATCTAACCTTTAGACTGCAAAACCAATACTGGAACCATTTTTACTGTCTTTAGATGGTTAAATTAAAACCAGAATGTGTTTAGCTGTCTTTGAATAGTCAAAAATGTTGCCTGAAGTTTTCCTGAGGACTTTGGGTCATCAAAATTATTTGACTAAACTGTCAAATTAACAACTTTCTTATTTAAACTATCCAAACAAATGCTAGAATCCTTGCTAGGGTCTTTAAATTGTCAGATTGTCTTCCGGTTGTCGATACTGTTGCTTGGTGGCCTTATAAATGTCTTGAAACTGTTAAATTGAAGTCAGAAGACATTAAAAAGTTTTAGAATTGTCAAAAAAAACTAAAACAATTTTTATTGCTTTCCGGTTGTCCAGATTGTTGTTAGAAAGCTTATTTACAGTCTCCAAGCTGTCTTATTGTGTTCAGAAGACATCAGAACGGTTCTTATTGTTTGTCGATTCTCAAAATTGCTGTTTGAAAGCTGTCATATTGAAGCCAGAAGACTTTCTGATGATTTAGAATTGCCAAATAAAACCAGGACGGTTCTCATTGTCTTCCGGTTGTCTGAAAGCCTTTTTACTGTCCCATAACTGTCAAATTGAAGTCAGTGTGACGTGGAATGTCATTTGTCAAAATATCATTTTTTCGTACAACGCACCGGTTCACCTTGAAAAATAAAGGAGGAAAATGTTATATTAGCTTTGTTCGGGTTCATGATTCTAAATCGTTCAGGAACTGTTCTCAAACTGATTTGGGCCATCTGCATGGATGGGAGTAATGCTAAATTGCTGTCTACTGATTTACAGGACTATATACAAATTGTCGTGCAAATGGTCCAAACCCATATTCGAAACAGTTCAGAATCAATAACCCAAACCAAGCTATTGAGTAGCTTTGGCATTTTCTCCACTTTTATAAAAACATTTTTATGATCATACATATTTGCAGAATTTTGAGCACATATCGTAAATATTTAAATATGCTGAGTGATCTATCTTTTATTTTAAGGTTAGGAGTATTTTGGTAATAATTTATGGATTGTTTTTTAATTACATACAGGAAAGCTCAAAAAAGGGCGTTGGTTCCCAGTGAATAACCTTGTACATGTGGGTATTTTCAAAATATATTACCTAGTAGCCTTGTTATTAGTGGAGAGTGAACAGTTTTTTGTTTTAAAACACAAAAAATATGGCAACTATGCCTAACCAGCATATATTTTAAAAATATGTACAAATTTATATCTGAACTTTCTCTCCTGACTTTGGATTTAGTAGATAGCTCCAGACGATGAAGGCAGTTCGTAGCAACTGTCTGTCATGGGTCCGTAGGAACTGTCTGTCATGGGTACGTAGCTACTGTGTATCATGGGGTCGTAGCAACTGTCTGTCATGGGTCCATAGGAACTGTCTGTCATGGGTTCGTAGGAATTGTCTGTCCTGGGTGCGTACCAACTGTCTGTCATTCTTCTGTCTGTCCTGGGTGCGTACCAACTGTCTGTCATTCTTCTGTCTGTCATGGGTGCGTAGTAACGGTCCATCGTAGGTTCATAGCAACTGTGTATAACGGGTCTTCTTCTTCTTCAAAAAAAAAAAAAAACTATTAATAAGCTGTTAAAAATTATATCAAAAAATCTTACTCTCTTTCTAAAACGTGGCTATCAACAGAGAACATGATTTGAATCTGGGACCACGTTGCCTCGCTGAATGCGTTTTTGCATAGAGTAAGAATCCCTGAAGCATATTTCTCCCTTAACATCTGAAACCGGTTTTCGCATTCTTCCGCTAAAAATCATCCAAATTAGGAACATACCAATAGATGGGTCATAAAATCGTTTTACCTGTCGTATTGCCCATATCATAGTAGGCAATTAATTCCCACAAATATTTCTTGAATCCTTCATCTTCAAATAGGAAATGATTTGGGTCGTAGATTGGTGGATGTTCAAATACGACGGAAATTAAACGTTCGTCGTTCATTATTACAAAATCACGATAAAAGCAGTGAAAATACACAAAAATCGATATCGTTTTCAACGGCAACCGCTCACCACCACAGCTCAAAACGAAATGAGGAAAGCTAAGGGTGGGCGGGACGTTGACGTATTAAAATGTCAAATCTGAGCTTATTTTATTTGAACATTAGAGGGCGTTAAAATAGTTTTAAGCAATTCTTTAGCAATATTTCCAAAACTTTTTGAGTTAGGTGAAAACAAAACTCAGAGTCGATCTCCACAAAATATTTATTAAATAAGTTGTTATCTGCCTAACATGTTTCGGGTGTATTCAGACACCCATCTTCAGAGGCTGCAAGTTGTACAGTATGTCAATTAATTACTTACAAAACTAAGGACATGGAAGCCTAACTAGATCACTAGTCTGCTGGCTGTCATTCTACAAGGGGGGACAGCTGAACCCAGAGGCCCTTAGCACCATTTTAGAAGTTCCATAAACCTCTAAATGCTATTGAGAACCTTCTAAAAAGTGCCAGAGGTCTCTACAAGTCTTTTAAACCTTCCCAGAGTTGTTTTAAATTGTCCAGAGGCCTCTAGGAGTGCTCGANCNGNCNCATCGGCCACNTCTGCCGATAGCCGTGCNACCTNTCGNTNCGTNGGCAAGAAATCTCACCNAGNCNAANTTNNCTTGAAGNNGGCACNACNGCGTANTCAAGTGACANTATNTTNCNANAACTGNNGTCGATATGCCNNATTGCCGNTANNNCACNNGGGNCATTCGCCNCGAANCNCTATTNCCTGNTNCACCCGGAAGNANATGANAANTACGATCTCNGTTANTATGNACTCGCCCAGNGTCANGCGCTTCGNTGCCTAGATGTACCTCTTGCGGNTGTNACNGTANGGNGGNNCNNNNATACCGCCGANTNANCGGTCAAANCANGNGTCGNGNNANTAAGCAANCGAACCATNGCGTTAGCGACCNNCGCGNGGGGCGTTTGTCTGGTTNAGNNTAACANTCGACCNNTTCGTAGANCANCCTNNGNGTNCNTNNGCNTCANNGTTTGNGGCGGGGNACCANCCCAANTGCTTTNANNATTTTTCCACTTGTCTTCTCATACTTTCTTTATGGTACAAAACTCGACCTGTTTGGCAAAATCACTCGAGCTGTTACACCAAAAACCACAAAGTGTTCTAAGACAAGCACAAAAATTATCCGGCTAAATCTGAGCTCTTATGGTATTACCCCCGAATAAACACCTCCTACCTTTTTCGAATACGTTTTTTTGAAGAACATTTGATATTAAACGAAACGGGATTTAGACACATATAAAATTTAAGCTATTTTCTTCAATATTAACAATTAATAAATCACTATAACGTAGTTTCCATTAAAAAATTACATAAATTAAAATATTATGACGTCTGATTGTCAATCTGAAATGCAAACAAAAATATACATGGCTGAACGAAAATCTGTCGTCTGCTGGGGTGAGTTCAATATTATCATTAATTTCATCACGTTTAGTTTAGTATTTTTATATATTTTGTTTTATATTTTTTATATTTGTGTTCTAACTAAGGTGTTTTCTTGTTAATAAACTAAAATGTGAGTTTTCAGGAAATAATCTTGACATATACCCCTCGGCGTTCACGTTTTATCACGTAAAATGTGCATTGGTAGGTTTTTTGCAAAATTTTTCGTTTAGGCAATTGGTTTCGACTAAATAATTCTTTGGAAAAAATCCTTCGACCTGCGGTGTCAGGATTTTATCGTCGAATTATTTAGTCTCAATCATTTTCCAAGCAAAATGTTGCAAAAAATCACCTATGCACAGTTTACCCGATAAAACTTGAACGTCTCGGGATATAACCTATGAAAAATCTATAATGCAACCCAAAAATCTCAGTCTTTGGAAACAATGAAATGTTAATAGATGTTTCTTACAAAAGTAGATATATTTTACTATTATTAACATATACTATCGTTGTACATATCATATAATGTATTTCGAACATCCATTTTAACGCTTTCAGATAAATCAGTGGTCTTGGCCCGTCGATAACGTCTCGATTTACGTTTTCTAGGTGATGAAATCATAAGATTACTTGCTTGCTTTTTCCGAATCGAATAAACAGTTTTGCGGGAAATTTTCAAAGCAGCTGGAACCTTCTAGTATCAAAAAAATACATCAGTAAGAATATGTAAGGTCTTAAAATTTCTTATTTTCTTCCTGAACGGATGATAACGCTTCTAAAGGTCCTCCATTGGTTTTTTCCAATTCAAAATATTCACAAAGGTTAAGAATTAACTGCTGGGACTGTTTGTGGAGAATTTTTCAAGGCATTTTCTAAAAAAATACTGTAATAGTAAGTAATTCCGAATTTACGAAAAACCAAATGGCTAAATAAAAACCATAATAGACACTCCCACTTTTTTTCAAAACAGCTTAGTAATTGTGCCAATTTTGGTTAGATCGTGACAGCCAACATACAAAAAATAAAAATATTAATAATAATATTATGAAAGTACTTACAGAATGTTAAAAGCGTAGAAACAATAGCTCTTAAAAGAACTGTGGTGGTGTGGTAAATAGAAAACTTTATAAATGATTAACAACACAAAGAAACGGAAAAGAATTAATAGTAAACAAATCAAATAAATTTCGATGGTTTTCAAACTGACAATGACTGAAATAGAAGCGCTACTCAGTAAATGTTTTTTTTGGAAGACATTCACTTAGATATTTACCCTTTCTGAAAGTGAACAATAGACAAGGATGAAGTCATTAATGCATGTCTACTTCTAAATGACAGGGGGATGACGCACGGGTAAACTCAGACCGCGAGAACAGTATTCTACTATACTGTCAGGTGGCTTAATCAATTAAACATTCTGGGGGTATTTCAGGTTCTTTTGAAACTATTCAGATTAAGCGTCAAAGTAAACAAATGCCAGGAAGTCCTTATAGAGCCCGAATTAGGAGCTATCGAAGCTTTCCTGAGAGTTCTTCAGTTGTGCATGAAAGGAGCTACGGATTCTAGGTAAGTTTTATAACAATAATTGTATCTTTTGTTTTTTTGTGAAATCAAGACACTTATTGCTTTTGTCAGACCGATACATGATATGGAGTTTTTCTCTGTCTTTGTCAGAAGCAAACGATTGTGTCTTTTGATTTTCCCTAAATAATTGTGTATTACTTCCGTACCTGTAAATGTGGAGTTCTGAAACATTTTTGATCAGATCTGACTAAATAAATGTCTTGTTCTGTATCAAAAATCAAACAAAATCTTAATTGCAACAATAAAATTTTAATAAAAAGATAAATGTTTGAGCATTAGCTAAATGCAATTACGAATATACATCAAGACGTTTGTATACTCGGTTCAGTGACTTCTGACTGTTGCGGTATCTTATTTCATTAGACGAAGATCGATTAAATTGTCAGTTTGATGGTTCAATTAATGTCAGACCGATTTTGAAACAAACAGCGCGAGTTGTCCTAAATAGAGTAGTTCTGTGTTCAAGTATAGTGAAAACAAAATAAGGAACAAACCCAGGAAAAAGTGACGTGTTACAGATACATTAATTTTGCACTAAACTTGCCAATCAGAAATGCTATTAAACGTTCCGAGAATTGATTAAAATTACCACAAAACCTTTACGGCAATTTTGAGAGTGCCAGAGACCTCTAAGTATTTCTGACAACCTTCTAAAAATTGCCAAAAGCTTCTACAAGTGTCCTAAACGTTCCTAGAGTTTCTTTAAGTTGTCAGAAGACTCTAGAACTGTTTTGAATGTGCCGAAGACCTCTAAATTGTTCTGAAAACTTCCAGAGCCTTCTACAACTGTCTTAAACTTTTCCAGAACTGCTTTAAATTGCCAGAGGCCTCTAGGATCATTTTAAAAGTTCCATGAATTTCTAAATGCTATTGAGGAACGTTCTGAAAAAGTGTGTCAAACCTTCCCAGACTTATTTTGAATTGTCAGAGGCCTTCAGGACCATTATGAATATGTCAGAGACCCCTAAGTGCTTCTGACAACCTTCTAAAAAGTGCCAGAAGCTTCTACAAGTGTCTTAAACCTTCCTGGGTGCGAATTATCAAGAGAAAGACCCTCGGAAGGACCTGTAGAATGTGACCAGAACCCGCCATGTGTCAGCTTCTTCCCCCTGGAGTAGTTTTAAATTATCAGAGGCCTCTAGGATCGTTTTGAATATGCCAAATGCTTCTGAAAAGTTCCAGAGCCCTCTATAGCTGTCTTTAACCTTCTCAGAACTGTTTTAAATTTCCAAAGGCTTCTAGGACCATTTTTAAAGTTCCATAGATCTGTAAATGCTATTGAGAACTTTCAAAAAAGTGCCAAAGGCAAAAAACCAACAACCAACAAAGGACCCTTAAAGGTCTTAAACCTTCCAAGAATTGTTTTAAATTGTCAGATGCCTCTAGATCCATTAAGATAGTGTCAGTGGCTTGTAAATGCTACTGACAACCTACTAAAAAGCGCCAGAGGTCCCTAAATACGACTGCAAACCTTCTACAAATTCTCAGATGCTTCTAGAACCATTTTGGAAGTGCCAGAGCTCTCTAAATAATACTGCCAACCTTCTAGAAATTGCCAGAAAAGTGTGCTAAACCTTCCAAGAATTGTTTTAAATTGTCAGCTGATTTCAAATCCAAGATATGTTTTAAACTATCAGATGCCTCTAGAACCATTTTGGAAGTGCCAGAGCTCTCTAAATAATACTGCAAACCTATAAATTGCCAGAGAAGTGTCTTAAACCTTCCAAGAATTCTTTTAAATTGTCAGATGCCCCGAAATCCATTAAGAAAGTGCCAGTGGCTTGTAAATGCTACTGACAACCTACTAAAAAGCGCCAGAGGTCCCTAAATACGATTGCAAACCTTCTAGAAATTGCCAGAGGCTTTTACGAGTGTCTTAAACCTTCCAAGATATGTTTTAAACTATCAGATGCCTCTAGAACCATTTTGGAAGTGCCAGAGCTCTCTAAATAATACTGCCAACCTTCTAGAAATTGCCAGAGGCTTTTACAAGTGTCTTAAACCTTCCAAGAATTCTTTTAAATTGTCAGATGCCCCGAAATCCATTAAGAAAGTGCCAGTGGCTTGTAAATGCTACTGACAACCTACTAAAAAGCGCCAGAGGT
Organism: Ips nitidus; assembly: GCA_018691245.2. Taxonomy (NCBI): domain Eukaryota; kingdom Metazoa; phylum Arthropoda; class Insecta; order Coleoptera; family Curculionidae; genus Ips; species Ips nitidus. The sequence continues at coordinate 6,775,435 of CM042798.1, forward strand.
CCCTAAATACGATTGCAAACCTTCTAGAAATTGCCAGAGGCTTTTACAAGTGTCTTAAACCTTCCAAGATATGTTTTAAACTATCAGATGCCTCTAGAACCATTTTGGAAGTGCCAGAGCTCTCTAAATAGTACTGCAACCATCTATAAATTGCCAGAGAAGTGTCTTAAACCTTCCAAGAATTGTTTTAAATTGTCAGCTGCCTCTAGAACCACTCAATAATTCCTAAATACTGCAAACCTATAAATTGCCAGAGAAGTGTCTTAAACCTTCCAAGAATTGTTTTAAATTGTCAAAAGCTTCTAGATGCATTAAGAAAGTGCCAGCGGCCTGTAAATGCGACTGAAAACCTTCTAAGAAGTCACTGAACAGACTATAACAGACACAATAATAAGAATACGAAATGTCGCAGCCAAAACAAAACTTAGCTCTAAAGCTAGGCTTATATACATATTGATACAATTGTCCAGTCCATTATTTTCTTGCAGTCAATCAGCATTAATCGAACAAGTGCTGGACATCATGGAAACCTTGATGTCGAAAGCAACTACCAAACCGTTGGACGTTTTTGAAAAACTGTCCGCGACCTTTGGTGGACCTGAATACGTCCAGGCGTTATTATCGTTCACTGTACGTTGTATAAAATTTAAATCAACGCACGCGATTTATTGTAATTTTTTGCATATTGCAGGTTCATCCTTCTATTAAAAATAGTACTGCGGTGCTCTCACATTTAACCAGAGTCCTGGCAGCGCTCGTTTACGGCAACAAACAAAAAATGGAAATATTATTAGACCACTTTAAGAATGTGCTAGAATTTAATAGGTAATTTTTGTTTTGCATTAGTATAGTTAATTACGCACTAGTTTTAACGTTATTTCACCAGATATGACTTTGAACATACCCCAGAAGATCAGCAGAAACTGGAAATGTTCTGTATGCTAACTAACAGCATTGAACGAAACGCAATTGGCAATACTTTGAAAGATAATATATTGTCGTTAAATGTAGTCAAGGATGCTCTAGAGTACATTACAATGCATGCACCTTGTGTAAAACCTACTTTACTTCGGACAGATAGTGATGAACTTAAGGATTTCATATCGAAGCCAGCCTTGAAATACGTATTAAGGTGAAACTTGTTAAACTCAAATTTGTTGACCTATTTAGTAACAAAAATGTTTTAGATTTTTGACCGGTTTAGCTCACAGTCACGAGAATACTCAGTTGGAAATAGCTAAAGCCGACACTATTCCAATCATTCATCGACTGGAACAGGTCTCTTCAGATGAACACGTCGGTTCTCTGGCCGAAAATTTGTTGGAAGCTTTGTGCACTAATCCTGCCGTTGCTAAGCAAATAGAAGAGGTATTTTTTTGTTATTGACTTAAATTGTAATAAATAGTATAATTTAGTTATTTTGTTTTGTATTTTACAGGTTCGAGAATTTACGAGATCGGAAAAGAAACGTTTAGCTATGGCTATGAGAGAAAAACAACTGGGTCAGTTAGGAATGAGGACTAACGACAAGGGTCAGGTATGTTAACTCCTGATTGGATATTTTGTATTTATTTGTTTATAAAAACCCACATAAATAGTTAATAAGGTCGCCGAAAACGTAACTTGCTAACTAAACTACAGTCTGTCTTAGAGCTAGTGGCAGTGACGTAATAATTGTCGTTTTTCTTTTCTATTACTTATGAACTGAGCGAGATGGAAGTTTAACGTATGTTATTTAAACATAATTTGACAATGTGTCATCTGATCGCCATATTTAAAAGTCGAACAGGTGTCGACAAACTGTCAAATGACGTCACGGAGGGTGTACCGGCGATATTTCTGAACGTAATCCTGCGCGCGACGGCATTACAAATTTTAATTTTTCTACGTTTGTTGAGAATTTTTTTCAGTTGTAATTTGAATTTTTTTTGCTTTGTTGTATATGTAATTTGAAGTGTGGTTTTTTTTGCTTTAGTATTCCCAAGGTCGAAATTTACCTTGGTGACGGTTATCCAGTAATCCACGCAGACAGTCTCAGAAAAACTCATTTTCGGGGGTAATATTCCTAGTGCATTTAATGTTTCCGGAAAAATTCGGAAAAACTAGTTTCTAAATTACTTAGAAACGAGTATTCCAATTTTTCCACAGGAAAAATTAGATGCACGAGGGATATTTGGTAAGATTATTTCCTGAGTTAAATAAACATTTTATTTTAATTAAAACAATAAGAACAATAACTTTCAAGCTAGAAAGGGTAACACTATTCTTTATGTTGCTGTGAGGAGTGTGAAATTTTTTCGAATTTTTTTCCGGAAAAACTTCTGACAACAAGATGACAGTTGTTAAGTGATTTTTCCACTTAAAATTTACATTTGTTATACTAATTCTTGATAGCGATTGGTCAAAATTGATAGGAAGGAAATAATCAAGTAAATTTTTGTGCAATTTTCCATAAAAATGTTTACTCGCTTTGAAACTCGCTTATTTGAATCTTTCTGTATAGACACACTATATAACAAAAGAAAGCTAATGAATAGGGCTATCACGTGACGTTGACCGGCTAAGTTGTACCGTTTGGCCGCTAGAGGACGTCAAAGTTGATTTTTTTTTTCAAAATTTATTTGAAAATTGTCTTTGACTGTCTAGATAGCTTAAATTTTCAAAATGTGCTGTCAAAATTTTTCCATAAAAATGTTTATAACTCGCTTATTTGAATCTTTCTGTATAGACACGCTATATGACAAAAGAAAGCTAATAAATAGAGCTATCACGTGACGTTGACCGGACCCGGCTAAGTTATACCGTTTGGCCGCTAGGGGACGTCAAAGTTGATTATTTTTTTTCTAATATTTTCATAAATATCTCGAAAACGGTTCGAGTTAGGGGTGTGAAATTTTTATCTGTTACACACCCTGATGGGAGATATCTATTACTAAATATGACATTTTTTTCTTCAGCACACCGTTTGACTTTGAAAAATAAAAAACTGAGTTTCTGACATTTTTTACAGGGGTTCCCCTTGAATTTTTTTGGAAAATTTTTCAATTTTGAAAATTGTCTTTGACTGCCTAGATAGCTTCAGGTTAATGGTAGAAATGTGACGTGAAGTGTCATTTGTCAAAATGTAATTTTTTAAGGGTGACACGGCCTAAAAACTGTCAAAATTGCCATAATTTTAAAATTATCTCCGAAACCGTACTAGTTAGAACAAAATGGATGTCAGGTTCGTGTTCCCCAGTTTGAAATTAGTAAAAAAGGTCACTTTGATTGAGCAAAATTTAATATGGCCGCTGTTAGTATAGAAAGTCCAAAAATGTCAAATTTTAGTCAAAATTTTGTGCAATTTTTCAAGAAATCATCCGGAACTCGCTTATTTGAGTCATTCGGTATAGACACGCTATATGACAAAAGAAAGCTAATAAATAGAGCTATCACGTGACGTTGACCGGACCCGGCTAAGTTATACTGTTTGGCCGCTAGGGGACGTCAAAGTTGATATTTTTTTTCTGATATTTTCATAAATATCTCGAAAACGGTTCGAGTTAGGGGTGTGAAATTTTTATCAGGTACACACCCCGATGGGAGACAACTATTACTAAATATGACATTTTTTGTACAGCACACCGTTTGACTTTGAAAAATAAAAAACTGAATTTCTGACATTTTTTACAGGGGGTCCTTTTGAATTTTTTTGGAAACTTTTTTTAATTTTGAAAATTGTCTTTGACTGCCTAGATAGCTTCAGGTTAATGGTAGAAATGTGACGTGAAGTGTCATTTGTCAAAATGTCATTTTTTAAGGGTGCCACGCCCTAAAAACTGTCAAAATTGCCATAATTTTAAAGTTATCTCCGAAACCGTACTAGTTAGAACAAAATGGATGTCAGGTTTGTGTTCCCCAATTTGAAATTAGTAAAAAGGTCACTTTATTGAGCAAAATTCATGATTGCCGCTGTTAGTATAGAAAGTCCAAAAATTCCAAATTTTAGTCAAAATTTCGGTGCAATTTTTCAAGAAATCATCCGGAACTCGCTTATTTGAATCATTCAGTATAGACACGCCATATGACAAAAGAAAGCTAATAAATAGAGCTATCACGTGACGTTGACCGGACCCGGCTAAGTTATACCGTTTGGCCGCTAGGGGACGTCAAAGTTGATTATTTTTTTTCTGATATTTTCATAAATATCTCGAAAACGGTTCGAGTTAGGGGTGTGAAATTTTTATCAGGTACACACCCCGATGGGAGACAACTATTACTAAATATGACATTTTTTTGTACAGCACACCGTTTGACTTTTAAAAATAAAAAACTGAATTTCTGACATTTTTTACAGGGGGTCCCCTTGAATTTTTTTGGAAACTTTTTTAATTTTGAAAATTGTCTTTGACTGCCTAGATAGCTTCAGGTTAATGGTATAAATGTGACGTGTAGTGTCATTTGTTAAAATGTCATTTTTTAAGGGTGCCACACCCTAAAAACTGTCAACATTTTCATAATTTTAAGGTCATCTCCGAAACCGTATCAGTTGAAACAAAATGGATGGCAGATTCGTGTTCCCCAGTTCGAAATTAGTAAAAAAGGTTACTTTTATTGAGCAAAATATAATATGGCCGCTGTTAGTATAGAAAGTCCAAAAATTCCAAATTTTAGTCAAATTTTCGTGCGATTGAATGCGATTACGCTTATTTGAATCATTCAGTATAGACACACTATATAACAAAAGAAAGCTACTGAATAGGGCTATCGCGTGACGTGGAGCGGGCACTGGTTTGTTGCCCCATTAGGCCACTAGAGGGCGTCAAATTGATTGATTCTAGTTTTTCGTTTGTTTTTCTTGAATATTTCTCAAATTAAAGGTCTGTTTTTTTTTTAAATTTGTAATGCTCCAAAAAAGAAAAATGCTAAAGCCGACAAGCACAAAATATCAAAGCACACGCGTCTTTCAGTATGACGTCACAGTTAATGTCGTCACTGCCACTTCTTTTGGGACAGTGAGTAGTGCACTAGTTTGAGATGAGCACTAAGTTTACTAATATCATATATAGTTAATAATTTGTAAGCTAATTGGAATGGAATTTGCATTTTCCAGGTAACCGCAAAATCAACGATTCTCCAGCAAATGGAAGAGTTGGGAGAGGAATCCGGTCTGGTTTGTTGCATTTGCAGAGAAGGCTACAAATATCAACCCAATAAAGTTCTCGGAATTTATACTTTTACAAAACGGTGTAACGTCGAAGAGTTTGAGAACAAACCTCGGAAAACTGTCGGTAAGTATTGCCAAAATTCCACGCGTTTTCTAAATCACGTTTTGCCAAATTTACCTTTTTTATAATTTTTCATACACTCTTTCATATTCAATCGTGAATAACTATCTTATTTGACACATAATGTAGGGACTTTTGTATGTCGATGGATAGCTTATGAAATAGGCTTTCCAACGATATAACTACTTTGCTTGACCGGTTGACTCGTTTTGCCACTAAAAGGCGCCAAAGTTGACTGAATGTTTTCTGTTCAATTTTCATCACTGTTTTGTTTAAACCTAAATAACTTCCTTATTTGACTGGAATGGTAAGGGCTTTAATATGTCGATGGATAGCCAATAAAATGGGCTTGGTAAAAATATGACAACTTTGGTTAATTGGTTTGACGGTTTGGCCGCTAGAAGGCGTCAAATTTGACCAATTTTTTCAATCGTAAATAACTCGTCAATTTGGTACACTCTGTGTAGACTTTTATACATCATTGAATAGCTGATAAAATCGGCTTTCCAACGATATGGCAACACTGGTTGGTTGGTTTATTGTTTGAGCCGCTAGAGTGCGTCAAATTTGATAAATTTATTTACTACTTTTTTAGTGCAGTGTTCCATTCAATTGTAAATAACTTGCTTATTTGGTCCACACTATATAAACTTTTGTACGTCAATAGCGAGCCAATGAAATGGGCTTTCTAAGGATATCACAACACTGGTTGGTAGGTTAAACCTTTTGGCCGCTAGAGGGCTTCAAACTTAACCAATTTTTCTCTCAATCTAAGCAACTGAAAACAGTTTTCAAACTTCTGGTGAGATTTTAAAAGATCATAATCTATTAATGCCATTTTGGTATTTCTGACCAGCAAATGCCGTTTTGAGAACCTCTTGTAATACTTTCAAGACTCAGAAGACAGTTTGAATGACACTAGTGGCATTTTGGTGTTTCTTAGCTACTAAAAACTGTTTGAAAGCTTTTAGTGACTTTTTTTAAGGATCAGAAGACAGTTTTAGAGCCATAAATACCAGACGAATGCAGCGTTTATATCACTCAGACATTCACGGACAAATAAACATGTTCCATAAAACGTCATTCAATGCTGTTTTTTTTATTCATGATTCATAACTTCTTCTTAGCTTTCTATTACGTACTTTTAGCGTACAATACTATATTTCTATAGTGTTCTAGGTTTTTGAAAAGGTAATTTCTTGCTTATTCGGAATCTGCAAAAAATATACAGGGTGGTCTAGTTTTAAATGTCAATAATTCACCATTCGATAGCCCATCAAAAAATAAGTTGACATGCATTATGTCATTTTTGTAAAAAATGCTTCCTAATGTTATGATTCACACTGGATGGCCTTCCTTGTCCTGACGTGGAGAGAAACGGGTTGGATTTATTAATTTGCATTATAATGTCCACCTCACTTTCCTGAACGGATTCCTGACTGCCGTCCCGGTTCTCTCCAACAGTACAAGAAGGCCCGTTTGTTTTGAACATTTTTACCTCACAAAAAATCACTCCTAGTGTCGAACCACAAAATAAAATAACAAATGAATTTAGAATTTAAATTCAGCAAAACAAGAAATACCATACAGGGATGCCAAAACGTTGTGTTATTAGGACAACGAATAAACCTAAACTAACCTATTATATAATTACCTTCTCTCACAAAATACAAAACTAAAAATTACTGCTACAATACTGTTATCTATGAGTTCGAAAGATTCTTAATTCTAAAAAGAAATTACTTTACTTACAGTCTGTTACTGTTCTTTTAATATCACCGCACGTCACGCTCTCTCTCCCCGCACTATAGAATAATTCTTTATCTGCTGTGATGCCAAAGAGTTTATCTCAAACCCGAGACGGTCTCGAAGAACGTGGAAACCTCTGGCTTTTTAGAATCTTCTTCCCCTGCTGCAGCAGGACGTCTTCCAAAGATAATGATAGCTCTTCCTGGTGAGATTTGTGGATTTAATGTCACACGCCTCGACCAATTCACTTGATCTCCTCAAGGGATGTAGCCTAATTAACACGCCCGGTGTAGACCTCTCGAACTCCAGCGGAATACTCAAATCAATTCGAGGCTTATTATTTCTAATCTTCTTTCTTTACTTGACTTCCAAAAAACCGCTAGTCAATCATTCAAAATTGATTAATTCCCCCAAAAAACAAAAACCGCTCAACAATTAACTACCTACAAACTATCTATTTTTTAACATCCCTGTAAAAAAAATACCAGGAGTGATTTGTGTGATAAAAAGATCAATATCTTTTCACTAAGAAAGATACAGTCCCCCAAATTTCAGTTCAAAAAAATCGTTTCTTTGTCATAACTGTCAGACCGTTGAAGCAATTTTGCCCAAATTTGGAACAAGTCTCAAATATAATTAATACTCATTACGTGATGTTATTGAAAAAAAAAAATTGATCTGTTTTCACTTTCAATGGTCTGAGATTATAACAAAAAACAACGATTTTTCCGAATTTTAGAGGGCTGTATGTCTCTTAGTATGAGGTTATTTATAAAATGACGAAAAAACATGTCAACTTATTTTTTGAACGAGAATCCACTTCTGGCAGATTTATTTTTATAAAATGATATTTTGCTGCCCGGATATCCCTCTTTTCTTGGGTTTTAAAACGTAATAACTCAGTTATCTCGTAAAAAGAATTTTGAATCAAAATTTTACAGCAGATACATCTTTCTTTAAATTGAAGACGGAAATTAAAAAACTGTAATTTTTGTGAAATATCCAGTCAGCGTAGAAAATAGAGTGGGAAAATGAACACTATCTCCCTGTATCTACGCCACTGAACAAGTTTGACAAAACGTCATTCACATCACATAATGAGCATTCATTTCATAAGTACTTGATGAAAATTTAATCAAAATTGCTCCAACGGTCTGACAGTTATAGCAAAAAAACGAATTTTTAAACTAAATTTTGGAGGACTGTATCTTCCTTAGGAAGCGTTTTTCAGCAAAATGTCATAATGTATGTTAACTTATTTTTTGATAAACTATCGGATAGTGGATTATTGACATTTAAAACTGGACCACCCTGTATAGGGTGTCTTATTTAAAAAAAGTATATTTGGCTCGTATATTAATAACGATGTGTTCCAAAAACAAACGGATTTGATATTTGGATTTTACGTTGAATTTTCTATGGAAAGCCATTTTAATTTTGTTTCAAATTGTCTTATTTTTAAATTCACCTTGTAGCTCAGAGGCGGGAACAGCTGTGGGAAGCACGACTGCGCGTTTGTTTCACAAAAAAGTGCGCAAACACCGCATTGCTCTATCTTTACCAGTTTTGGTGATACCCCGTAAAATCATCGATTTTGAGACACCCTGTACAGTCGTTTTATAAGTGAAAACACGTGACCTATTCACTTTGCTGTGACAGCTGCCACACATGCGACTTTAATCTACACTTTTCAAAGTTTTTCAGTCCAATCTATCTCCAAAATTTCAAATAATGATAATAATAATAATAATAATAATGATATTTATTTAGCCCAATGGCTACATAATTTCACAAATATATCAACAAAGAACAAAATAAAAGAACAATATAAACACAATTATTACAAATTAATAACAATGAGCTTGTATATGTCGACGAAGTTGTTTTTTAAAAACGTTCAAACTCTCACAGTCTTTGAGATGCGGCGGGAGATTATTGAAATCCAATAATCCTCTATACAATAACGAGTTTGAAACAATATTGGTCCCTGGTCTCACATTAATAATAAAATCAGTTTTATTCCGAGTATTGTATTCATGAGTATCACTAAAAGTCTTTACCTTATTGCACACATAATCAGGCAAAATCCTATTCTTAATTTTAAAAATAAAAATAAAAGCGTTGAAAACTATTTTTTGCTTAACAGACAACAAATCAGTACAGCTCAACATGTTTCTAATAGGCGTATATCTGTCACACTTTATCATTATCCGCATCGCTTTGTTTTGAATCCGCTGGAATTCATCGATAATGTAGTTTGGCATGTTAAAAAGCAAAGTACTGCAAAACTCAAGATGTGGTTGAGCCAGGACATTATACAGCAGTCGCTTTGTATACATTGACAGAGATTTACCTATTCTTGCAATAAAACCTATCTTACGCGCAAATTTCTTCATACAGTATTCTGCATGGGCCCGGAATTTCAACTCTGCATCGAGCACTACTCCTAAATACTTTATTTCCTCACAGCCTTCTATCTTAAAGTTATTTATCTTAATCTCTATTTCACTTTTATTTAGCACCGATAGTTTACACTTTTTCCCGAAAACACAAAATTTGCATTTAGCAAGATTTACACTCAATTTGTTAACACAAAGCCAGTTAAATATCAATTTTAAATCCATATTCATGTTTTGTTGCAACTGCCGAATGTCTTTTCCAATTACATACAACATCGTGTCATCCGCAAACATTTCAATTTTTGACGTATTAACAACTTTTGCAATATCGTTGATATAAACAAGAAACAACAAGGGGCCCAAAATAGTACCTTGCGGTACACCATGTTTAACTATCATACACTTAGATACAGCCTCTCTAAACTTAACTACTTGAAATCTATCGTCTAAATATGACTTAAACCACTTTAATACAGAACCATTTAGACCTATTTGTTCTAATTTTATTAAAAGAATATCTCTATTTATTGTTTCGAAAGCACGTTTAAAATCCAAAAATACTGCCAGAACATAGTTAATACAATGATGAGAACCTTTTTTCTGATTGATTTCGATTTTAATTTTTGTTATTCTTACTTTTTTTACAATAATAAATAAAGAAATATACAGATGGTGCGCTAATTTGATGCATCAGTGTATTATTAACTTTTAATTCAGCTTATTACTTTGATTAGGCTATTCCACTGTGACTCACTTCAATGTAGTCCACATTGATTGTCATATGTCGGCTGTGCGATTGGCCAGAGCTCGGGACGAATGGGAATCCGCGGCGTTACAGAACGCGAACACGAAATGTAACGGTTTGCTACCGTTGTGGGGTCCCCAGGTGCCGGAATCCGCCTTTGCCAGTTGCTTAGCGAGACATAATACCTATTTGCAGGAGAGCACCAATCACAGGTGAGCGTTTCACCGACATAACTTTTTGAAAACAATTTTTCATTAAGACAGTAATGACATTATTAATTTTTTATGGTATTTTGCAGAGATATCGGTCACTCATCCACAATTCACGATTTGAAGTTGCTACTGCTTCGTTTCGCTCAAGAAAAGTCGTTCCACGAAGATACGGGAGGTGGAGGACCGCAGAGCAACCTGCACATGGTGCCTTATTTAATTCATGTGGGTCTTTACGTCATCAACACGTAAGTAACTATTATTTTAAATCTGCTACAGACTTGGTGCGCGTATTACCTAATTCAAAGACTCATTTCTGTGTTGATCGTAAATCAAATATTGTACACACTGGTGTGGTATAGTAAATTAATAGATTCGTGTCTAAAAATGTCCATACCGATCTTGAATCCTCTGGTTTCAAATCCTGACAAATCCACTTTAGGTCAAATGTTGGAAAATTCAAAAAAACTCTTTAAATTTGTTCTAATTGTTTAAATGTCGTGAATGTTTTTACATAAAACATAATTTACCATGTTACCGAGATATTGAATTTCAAAAAGTAATAAAAAAAGACCCCTAATACCCCCAAAATTCTTTCAATTTTAAGAGTAAAATAAAAAATTGCCAATATAGCACTTTTTGCAACAACGGCGAACACAGTTTGACAGTTTTGACGTTAGTGGTAGTTGTCACGTGATTGTCTCAAAAAATCGTTTCGAAACCTGTGTTAAAATGTAATTCTTGCAAATTCTAGTCAAATTTGGACATTAGTGACAGGCATCACGTGGTTTTAGAAGATAATTTGGAGTAATGACTGTTTTAAGCGCATTTTTAGAATCCTTATTAAATTTCCTATTCAATAAACTGAAAAAGTATATAAAAAGTTTCACAACCAACATAATGACAATATAATTAAAAACGGTAGGGTCTTTTTAACGATCTGGGTTATTTGAAGAGATACAAAGTCGGTTAAATCAGGACAAAGATGCACATTTTCGAGCTTTGTAAGATGTCGTTTTAAAAATTACAAAATTCCGAGTACTTCCGAAATTATCTGGAAAAAAGCGAAATTTTGAAAAAACGTTTTTAATTTTTCCTGGACTTATTTGAAGAGACAAATGAAAATGACTGACACATCGTCACAGCCCACCGCCCTCTATACTAGAAAGCCTAAAATGTCACTTTTAATGGCGGCGTTAGCGGTTTTCGTTTTATACACAAACCTATGCAGATGCAGTAAGAAATATGTTTTTTTTTTATTATTTCGTGTAGTTGATTGCAAGTTGTGACTGAAAAATCAAAGAAAGGTTCATTCCTGATCCAGATATGTATGGATAGAGCTTTTTTATACACAATCAAGTCCAGCCTAAACAAATTGGTTAGAACATTTGTCCTGGAAAGTACAACACACAGCAAACTAGTTTAAACACTGTTCAATGTAAGAAAATCTGTAAATCCTTGAAACTAGGTAAGCAAAACTGATAAATGGTTCTTATGTTATTACCAAGAACATTCATTTTGTTACTCTCACAATGATGGATGATTTAAAATGAAACTCACATACCTGTGCATGTAACAAGTACCTAATAAGTTTACTGTACTAGAAAGTACTTGTACCTACCATTGAGTATAGTGTTGGAGTAAAATCATCCCACTTCAAAGTGTTCAACCACTGTTGAGTTAGATCCGGTTTTTTGTAAAGTAAAAAACTGACACGGTTGGGCTTTTTCCTGAATTGCTGTTACAATGTGGCTTGAAAAACTTATGAACGGCAGCAAACAAAAATAACTTACGCAAATAACCTCAAGTTTTGATTTTAAACCGTAAAAATTCATCTAATCCTCAAAAACTCAATTTCCACAATACAAACTGTCACCACTATTCCCGCCATATTGGAATTTTTGACAAGCACCTTCTAGGCTTTCTAGTATAGTAGGCGGTGCACAGCCACTTTTTCTCCTCTACAAGATGGCGGAGTCAAATTTGGAATCCGACGTTTCGATTTTCCGAAACCATCATCAGCTTTATTTTTTCATATGGGCGCCATCTTGGATTTTTGCATTTCTAGATTCAGCTTTCTTTTCTGGTTAAGATGATGTATCTCATGTTATCATTCGGACTTGCAGTTTGGAGGAAATATGAAAAATACTTTCTTGGCGAAGAGGGCCTGTTTTGATAAACAAATTATTGATAGTGTTGTATTATTATTAAAATGCTCTTTTCAAGTGAAAAAAAAAACGAGGTATGCTAGAAATGTGTTACGCATCGCATAGAAATGTACAAATTACTTCAGAAACATACCTACAGCGGTATCCAGGAAAACAACAACCTGCGCAAAATTACTTTCTGTTACTTCACCGAAATTTAGCAGAGTTTGGAGCATTTTCTAAGCACAGTCCTTTTCCTCCCAGTGGTAATGTCATAATACCACACCTTCAAAAATTTTTTACTTGCCGCCTAGCGGTTATTCAAATATACCACCGATTCTAGTAAGTGATGAAACCGCCGTCTATGATTAAAAACATAAACTATCGCTTTTAACCTGTTTACGCGGAATCGGCGTTTAGATTTGTTTAGTTTTGAATAGTGGGAGTCTGCTCATATACTTTTTGTATTTTTCTGTTGTCAAAGATACAAAATAAGTGTTATGGCTGGTAAGTAATCGTTATAAATGTCATGTAATTTATGATAAATATGCAAATATGATAAGATTGGCTCTAATTTTATTTCAAATTCTTAAAGTGTTGTGGTGCCACTGGGTGGGTAACCACAATGCGCTAAACACATTGACAGGAAAAGTAAATATATTCTAGAATGTTTTGAGGGAAAATCGGTTTGGAGCTATACCAACTTAGAGCAAATGATTCAAGTGGAGTTGTATGAAATTATTGGTGAAAATTCAGACAATGACGATGATCATTTGGCTGAAATTCCGTCAGATGGCGAATCAGTACCTGGAGATTATGTGCATGGAGATGAAGAAGATGTTCTAGAGATATCTGTAGTCGAAATTCAGAATAATATGGTTGCTGAGATTGATGAATTTGACTCTGAAGATGAAATCCCCCTTTCACTATTGGCAACAAAACGACCTGCTATTGAGGATAATAATAGAGCTACTGAAATAATTTGGACCAATATGAACCTTTTTGTTGAACCTGTTGCTTTCTCAGAAACATGCCAGTGATATCGAAACTCCTTTAGAAGCATTTCCTTGCACTAACTCAATGACATCACAGAAAAAGATTTAGGTGGGCGAGTAGTGAGAGACCTTGGCAGGAAGTTACCACAAAGTTTTCTTTGACAACTATTTTACCAACGTCGCTCTTTTGATGCATCTGAGAGACAATAATATTTATGCCTGTGTTATTATAAGGAAGAATAAAAAGTTTCTACCAAAAGATTTGAGGGCGGACAAAGATATGAGTCGTGGAAATTTTGACTGGCGGATGACAAAAGAAGGTCTGGTATGTTTAAAATGGATTGATAAAAAACCAGTGTATTTTCTAAGCAACTACCATAATCCGGAACAAAACGATTTTGTACATAGAAGACAAAAAGATGGCTCAATTTCAACAATTGAATGCCCTTCTTTAGTAGCAGATTATAACAAATATATGGGATTTGTGGATAAATTGATATGCTAAAAAAATGCTATGACCTAGACAGAAAAAGTAAAAAATGGTACCACCGTATTATTTGGCACTTTTTAGATACAACAATCGTAAACGCTTTCATAATTTATCGAGAAAGGTCTGAAGGCAAATCTTTAGATCTAAAACAATTTAGAATTATTGTAGCAGCTGGTCTGATAGTGCACCAGAAAGAACCTTAGATAGGACACTACCAAACCCAGATTGAAACAAATTCAAAAAGCAGGTTTCTTTGGAAGCTCGTATAGACAAGGCGAGCCATTTACCAGTATACGGTACTTCCAGACTATGTAATCAATGTAGCAGCAAAACTCAACAGAGGAGAACAATATGGACATGTACAGCTTGCAATGTGCCACTTTGCGTCAGTTCTGGCAGAAACTGTTTAAAACATTCCACGAATTGTAAACGCCTGGTTTTCAGAAAAAATCAGCAAGAATTTAATTTTTTTGTTAATTGCTATATGTTTTTTAAAGAATAATACACTTTGACACACTTTTACTTGTTTCAACGCTTTTTTCTTTTAAAATTGTTTTTCGGTCACAAAGACGTGTCAATAGACAAAATGTTAATAAAGCGGACATTTTACGAGCGGTGAGTAAATTGTTAACACTTTCAGAAAAGTAACTCACTTAAGTTTGGCACAGTTTAAACAGCACAGAAATTCCCATTAGGTTCAAGATAATCCATCTACATCCACAAGGGCGATAGCAGAAGAAATTCACACATCTCACCAGTCAGTTTGGAGTCTTAAAAAAACAAAAATATCGCCCCTTCAAAATTCACTTATCCCAAGTGTTGCATCCAGGAGATGCTGAACGGCAAGTAGCATTTTGTAGAAGTGTTATGCTCCGTTTGGAGCAAAATTCCCACTTTCGCGCCAACGTGATCCTCACTAACGAGTGCAAGTTTACTAACTCAGGCATGCTCTGAATGAACATGTCTGATCCATTAAAAATCCAAGGGAACATCAAGGTCGTGGGCCACAAATTCGCTTCGGATTAAATGTATGAGATATCACTTGAAAAGAGCATTTTAATAATAATACAACACCGGATTGGTAAATGCAGGTGGCATCCAGTCGGAGTGTCAATAATTTGTTTATCAAAATAGGCCCTCTTCGCCAAGAAAGTATTTTTCATATTTCCTCCAAACTGCAAGTCCGAATGGTAACATGAGAAACATCATCTTAACCAGAAAAGAAAGCTGGATCTATAAATGCAAAAATCCAAGATATGAAAAAGTAAAGCTGATGATGGTTTCGGAAAATCGAAACGTCGGATTCCAAATTTGACTCCGCCATCTTGTAGAGGAGAAAAAGTGGCTGTGCACCGCCTACTATACTAGAAAGCCTAGAAGGTGCTTGTCAAAAATTCCAATATGGCGGGAATAGTGTGTTATGATGAAACCTCACGTTAATGAGATTTCAACACTTTTCAATTAGATAGCTCAAGGTCGTGGATTAATTGCATGAGTTCATAATTAGCTATAGATGAACACACTTGGATATACTGCAGGAAATCAAACGAACCGGTATATGTACACGTGTATATTACAAATAAATTAAACAAACTACAATATTTACAAAAATTTACAAAATCTTTACAAAATTTACAAAGTTGCCACAAAAAGGTTGAAAACAAAAAGAAACTAAATTTGAACAAATGAAAAAAAAAAGAAAAGTTAAATTGAAATAAATTTAAAAAACAGGAAAAGTTTTCCCAGTGCCACACTGTCTCTAATTGCCCTTACCAGCCGTCAAAGACGATGTTTGGGTCCTGGAACCTCCAGTATCCTCTTCCCAGTCGTCAGTAGTGGCCACCGCTGATTTCCAGGTAGGAAATGGAGTCCAGAGACTGGTGACAGGTACCTAGGGCAGAAAACAGCAGAACACCAGGGAAAACGAACAAACAGCTTCAACACTTGTTCTGGCAACCAAAAAGGTGACCAGAGGTGATGACAAGTGTTGAAGTTGTTCAGAGCAAATTAATATAAACTAAAAAATAAAAATAAAATTAAATTAAATAAAACTAAAACAAGTGATTAAGTGAGGAATTGTCTTGGTGGTTCTGACTGAGGAATTCTGACCTTTTGAGACTCTGTGGCCGGTGATCAGCTTTTCCAACACGTGGGTTGGCTTTTTGGACTTCCACCCTTCAATCCCCGATTGAAACGTTCCTTTCTCGGAAAAACCCTTGGATCTCTGGAGTGGTGACAGTTTGTATTGTGAAATTGAGTTTTTTGAGGATTAGATGAATTTTTACGGTTTAAAATCAAAACTTGAGGTTATTTGCGTAAGTTATTTTTGTTTGCTGCCGTTCATAAGTTTTTCAAGCCACATTGTAACAGCAATTCAGGAAAAAGCCCAACCGTGTCAGTTTTTTACTTTACAAAAAACCGGATCTAACTCAACAGTGGTTGAACACTTTGATGTGGGATGATTTTACTCCAGCACTATGCTCAATGGTAGGTACAAGTACTTTCTAGTACAGTAAACTTATTAGGTACTTGTTACATGCACAGGTATGTGAGTTTCATTTTAAATCATCCATCATTGTGAGAGTAACAAAAATAATTTTGAATGAATGTTCTTGGTAATAACATAAGAACCATTTATCAGTTTTGCTTACCTAGTTTCAAGGATTTACAGATTTTCTTACATTGAACAGTGTTTAAACTAGTTTGCTGTGTGTTGTACTTTCCAGGGCAAATGTTCTAACCAATTTGTTTAGGCTGGACTTGATTGTGTATAAAAAGCTCTATCAATACATATCTGGATCAGGAATAAACCTTTCTTTGATTTTTCAGTCATAACTTGCAATCAACTACACGAAATAATTTAAAAAAAAAAACATATTTCTTACTGCATCTGCATAGGTTTGTGTATAAAACGAAAACCGCTAACGCCGCCATTAAAAGTGACATTTTAGGTTTTCTAGTATAGAGGGCGGTCATTTTCATTTGTCTCTTCAAATAAGTCCAGGAAAAATTAAAAACGTTTTTTCAAAATTTCGCTTTTTTCCAGATAATTCCGGAAGTAGTCGGAATTTTGTAATTTTTAAAACGACATCTTACAAAGCTCGAAAATGCACATCTTTGCCCTAATTTAACCGACTTTGTATCTCTTCAAATAACCGAGATCCCCCATGGTTGAGCTCGTAAAACGGACACCCTGTATACAACGGTAAAGGAACCACAAAAACGGTAGATATACCGTTTTAACGGTAGCGCTGTCAACATTGCGTCCATCTTTACTACCAATTATTTCATATAAACTGGTTTTTGTATCAACAGCCCAAAATAATAGTCTATGCCAGAAAGTGTTGCATCAATTAGTATTTTTTACAGAACTCGAGCATACACCAGAGAATTTTCGACGCTAAACCATTACATAAACGGCGAAATGACCGTGGATATGGCTTATCAAGCAGAAGGGCCATTATACATGTCAACAATGGCTGTGTTCATTAAAAGCAGGGGAGAGTGGGAGAAAGAAAGACTATCGCACTTATCGAGGTAAAAACGAGTTGCTGCAAATGAAAATAGAGAGTAATTGCGCAATAATTAATTTTTAGACTGTTATTGATCGCCCAGGCCAGGTCTGTTCAACCCGGCGGACCGGGCACAGGCTTAAGTGATAAATCGACCAAGGATTATGCAGTGTACAAGACTTATTTGCTCTTCTTCGGCTTGATAGACGCAATTTACAAATATTTCTTTAAGGTAAGTTGTCAAATAGAGCTGTCGCTATTAATAAAAAAAAACTAAGTGAATAACTAAATAACTAAATTATCAATTGCAAATTATTTTAAATTACCAATTACTTCTGTAAAGTAGTTTAACTACTCATGAATCGATGAACTAGGTACTTGAAAATAACTTAAATAATGTAATAACTTATTAATTATGTAATTGAAGAACAATTCTGAAAATTTTGTTCAAATTATGAGAGTTTAAAGTTTAAACACAAACGTCGCGTCGTGTGAGGTCACGAAGCACGTTTAGCGCTTGTGATATTGTCTCTTTAGTGTGATTATTAATTCTTCCTTTGCTTGTTTCCCAGGAAGTTCTTGATAGTACTTATAGGCCTCTGGCCATCAGAAACTATTTTTCTAAGGTTTAGGACACTTGTAGAGCAATCTTACAATTTGGGGAGAGTTTTGATAGTATTTGGTGGCTTCTGCCCATTTTAATTTTTTTTTAAGGTTCATGAGTCTTTTACTGTCCTGTGACAATTTTTAGGAGGTTTATGATAGCAATTAGAAGCCTCTGGTCATTTAAAACAATTTTTAAGACACTTGTAGAGTCGTCTGACAATTTTTAGGATTTCTATAGTATTTAGAAGTTTCAACCCATTTTAAACATTTTTTTAAGGTTTAGGACCCTTCTAATCGTCTCTGACAATTTTTAGGAGATTTTTGATGGTATTTCGAAGCTTCTGGCTATTATACACGACTTTTCTAAGTGTTAGAAAACTTGTCGAGTCGTCTGACAATTTCTAGGATGTTTTCTATAGTAATTAGAACTTTCTACCCATTTTAAACAGTTTTTTAAGGTTTAAGACTCTTGTAAAGGCCTCTGACAATTTTTAAGAGGTTTTTGATGGTATTTCGAAGCTTCTGGCTATTATAAACGATTTTTCTAAGCGTTAGGAAACTTGTAGAGTCGTATGACAATTTTTAGGATGTTTTCTGTAGTATTTAGTCTTCTGTCGGTTTTAAACAATTTTTTTAACGTTTAGGACTCTTCTAATCGTCTCTGACAATTTTTAGGAGGTTTTTGATAGTATTTAGAAGGTTCTATAAATGACTTTTTTAAGGGTTAGGACACGTGTAGAATCGTCTGACAATTTTTAGGACGTTTTCAATATTATTTAGAGGCTTCTAGCCAGTTGAAACATTTTTTTAAGGTTTAAGACTCTTGTAAAGGCTTTTGACTATTCTTAGGAAGTTTTTGATGGTATTTTGAAGCTTCTGGATATTATAAACGATTTTTCTAAGTGTTAGGAAACTTGTAGAGTCGTCTGACAATTTTTAGGGTGTTTTCTATAGTATTTAGAGTCTTCTGTCGGTTTTAAACAATTTTTTAATGTTTAGGACTCTTCTAATCGTCTCTGACAATTTTTAGGAGGTTTTTGATAGTATTTAGAAGCCTTTGCCCATTATAATAGATTTTTCTAGAGGTTAGATCACTTGTCTGACAATTTTTAGGAGGTTTTCGATAGTATTTAGAGGCTTCTAGCCAGTTGAAACATTTTTTTAAAGTTTAAGACTCTTGTAAAGGCTTTTGACAATTGTTAGGAGGTTTTTGATAATATTTAGAAGTTTCTACCCATTTTAAACAGTTTTTTAAGGTTTAGGACTCTTCTAATCGTCTCTGACAATTTTTAGGAGGTTTTTGATAGTATTTAGAAGCCTTTGGCCATTATAATCGATTTTTTAGAGGTTAGATCACTTGTCTTGACAATTTTTAGGAGGTTTTCGAGTATTTAGAGACTTCTAGCCAGTTGAAACATTTTTTTAAGGTTTAAGACTCTTGTAAAGGCTTTTGATGATTCTTAGGAGGTTTTTGATGGTATTTCGAAGCTTCTGGATATTATAAACGATTTTTCTAAGCGTTAGGAAACTTGTAGAGTCGTCTGACAATTCTGTAGTATTTAGGTCTTCTGTTTTTAAACAATTTTTTAACGTTTAGAACTCTTCTAATCGTCTCTGACAATTTTTAGGAGGTTTTTGATAGTAAGAAGCCTTTGCCCATTATAATAGATTTTTCTAGAGGTTAGATCACTTGTCTGACAATTTTTGGGAGGTTTTCGATAGTATTTAGAGCCTTCTAGCCAGTTGAAACATTTTTTTAAAGTTTAAGACTCTTGTAAAGGCTTTTGACAATTGTTAGGAGGTTTTTGATAATATTTAGAAGTTTCTACCCATTTTAAACAGTTTTTAAAGGTTTAGGAAACCTGTAGAGTCGTCCGACAATTTTTAGAATGTTTTCTATAGTATTTAGAGTCTTCTGTCGGTTTTAAATAATTTTTTAAAGTTTAGGACACTTCTAATCGTCTCTGACAACTTTTAGGAGGTTTTCGATTCTACTTAGAGGCTTCTAGCCAGTTGAAACATTTTTTTAAGGTTTAAGACTCTTGAAAAGGCTTTTGATGATTCTTAGGAGGTTTTTGATGGTTATTCGATGTTTCTGGTTATTATAAACGATTTTTCTAAGCGTTAGGAAACTTGTAGAGTCGTCTGACAAAATTCTGTAGTATTTAGAGTCTTCTGTCGGTTTTAAACAATTTTTTAACGTTTAGGACTCTTCTAATCGTCTCTGACAATTTTTAGGAGGTTTTTGATAGGATTTAGAAGCCTTTGGCCATTAAAATCGATTTTTCTAGAGGTTAGATCACTTGTCTGACATTTTTGAGGAGGTTTTCGAGTATTTAAAGACTTCTAGGCAGTTGAAACATTTTTTTAAGGTTTAAGACTCTTGTAAAGGCCTCGGACAATTTTAGTCGCAACTAATCGCTAATGCCCGTATTCATAGTCGCACCTCAAAGAAACCCTTAAGCCTTCCTTACTCAAGGCCGCATTGAGTTACCCTCGGCGATTCGGATTCACAGACGCTCCTCAAATAGCCCTTGAGTAAGGCGCCCTTGCAAATGATAGAAAACTGTCAACACCGTAAATCGATAAAATGTCTTAACCTATAACTGGGGTGACAAAAAAGCTGAAATTGCTTGCTCTTTCAGTACCACAGATTTAGGTAAAGTTAGACAAGAAAAGATATATTATAAGTAACGGTTATGTAATAAAATCTAAATGAGGGCAATTGGAATTTCCAGATTTCTGTCGCTTTTTACAGTTTTTACAGATGTGGTCAGTCTTTTTTAAACTTTCTCTTCTTTTCCCCATTTCTAAGTTATTTAGCAAAGACTGGTTAGATGCAACAAATTTTCAAATCAGTTAAAATTTGAGCACCCTGTAATTCGGTTATTTTTGGGAGTTCAGGGTGGTTGAACCGCTCAAATTAACCGTCTCGAGCTCCTTTTTCCAGTGGTGGTACGCAACAAATTCTATCTCAAATACTGCGTACAGGGTGACCGAAAACAGGCAAGCACCATAATTTTCATGCACACCCTGCATACGGGAAGCTAAAACGGTACTGCAAATTTGCGGTGCTGAGTTAAGGAGTCAATTAAGAACATCTTTACCTACAATGGTCTTTCTGTCAATGTAACAGAAATAAAGCTTAATGTATTTACATAAATACAGGGTGGTCCAATTTTAAATGTCAATAATTCACCATTCGATAGCCCATCAAAAATAAGTTAACATATTATGTCATTTTTCTGAAAAAGGCTTCCTAAGGAAAATGCAGTTCTTCAAATTTCACTTTAAAAAATCGTTTTTTTTTGTCATAACTGTCAGACCGTTGAATCAAATTTGGAACAAGCACTCATGCAATTAATACTCATTATGAATGACGTTTGCCAAAATTCTCCAGAAGCGTAGATACAGGAAGATAGTTTTCATGTTTCTGTCTTATTTTCTAGGTCTTTGGATATTTTCAAAAATTACAGTTTTTTTAAAATTTATTGTTCACGATGAAAAATGAATTATCTCTTATACAATTCTAATTTGAAACTTCGTTTACGAGATAATTCAGTTATTACGTTCAAAGACCCAAAACTAACCCAACCCAACTTAAAAATTGTCTTGGAAACGAAAAATTGACTTAAGAAGCCCAAAAAATTTCATTGTAGCCAGTTCTCATAGTTTTTAAATAAACTGAAATTATTTAGTTGTGAAAATTGATTTAGAAAAGATAAAAATTGATTTCAGAAGATTAAAAATTGTGTTTCTAACCAGTTTTCATACACATCCAGAGACTTTAATATTCAAAATTGACTTGTTTACATAAAAAAACACTTTTTCTAGAATTTTTTATTATAAATTCATACATTTAAACCTTAAAAATTGACTTGAACACCAAAAAGTGACATCAGCAACGTAAAATTTGCATTTGAAGTAAGTTTTCATAATTTGAAAACAAATTTCAATATTTTAGTCTTGAAAATAGTCTTAGAAACATTGACATAAACAAAGAAACATTCATAAAAAATGTCTTAAAAACTAACTTTTCGGACTTTTTACTTTGCTTTTCATTTTCTTAGAATTCTGGACTATTTTTAGTGTTTCAAAATTGCTTTCAACTTGGAAAATCGAAGTTATTGACATAGCAAACGTAAAAGACAATTTTTACATTCTCCATAGACTTAAAATATCATTCTAAGCTTTTTTACTATTAAATCGACTTCTAGACACCTCAGTGCTAAAAATTCAAGTATTTTTTAAAAATCTAGACTGTGTTTAGTGCTTTAAGATGCTTTAAGACTATCTTTTGACTTATCAGGCCTAAAAGCCAGTTTGGACACTGTCCATAGTCTTGAAAATGTCATTTCAAGCTTCTTCACTATTAAATTGACTTCCACACTCATAAGGGCAATAAATTGTAGTATCTCTAAGAAATTCAGACTGTTTTTAGTGCTTTTTAAGACTGAAAAATCGAGTTTAAGACTATTTCCAAAAGTCAAGTTTCTTCAGTAATAAAAGTAAAAAAATTTGATACCAAATGCTACGATATTAGTCTTGAGAAGTAAAATAGTCCGAAAATTTAATTTGCTTGTAGTCTTGTTTCAAAAAATTGAGTTGTACAGCGTGATTGATTGAATTTTGACCACCCTCTTAACTTTCTTAATTTTGCTTTTAGCAAAAAACGTTAAATACAAAACTAGTAGATATCTAGGTCTACTTTATTTTTAGATCAACAGTTATTATACAGGGTGTCCCAAATTTGAGTAACAAACCAAACTTATGTTTTTTTAAATACGATGACCAACTTTTTATCCGATATTTGAATTCTACGTCAAATTCTAGGCCTAATTGATGTAAAATGTCTGTATCGATATTCAAATGTTTCCGCAGCAGCGTCCTTGATTGATTGAATTTTAACCACCCCCTTAACTTCCGTATTTTTGATTTTAGTAAAAAAACTAGTTGTAGCAACAGTTATAGATATTTGGGTCTACTTTTACTCTTAGATAAACAGTTATTATACAGGCTGCCCCAAATTTGAGTAACTAACTTAACCCTTAATCACATAGTCGAGGAAACATTGTTAAAGTAACAGATGCTGCGGAAACAGTTGAATATCGATACAGACATTTTACATCAATTAGGCCTAGAATTTGACGTAGAATTCAAATATCGGATAAAAAGTTGGTCATTCTATTTAAAAAAACATAAGTTTGGTTCGTTACTCAAATTTGGGACACCCTGTATATCGGATAAAAAACTAAAAAAACATAAGTTTGGTTTTATCTAAAACTGTTTATCTAAAAATAAAGTAGACCTAAATATCTACTGGTTTTGTATTTAACGTTTTTTGCTAAAATCAAAATTATGGAAGTTAAGGGGGTGGTCAAAATTTAATCAATCACCCTGTACACCAATTAAAATCCTGAAAATAGACTTTTGGACTCTCTTTAGTCCTAGTAAAGTTAGTTCTAGCCTTAAAAATCAACTTTTAGATTATTTTTAGTAGCAAAAAATGAGTTTCATGTACAATACAATCTTTGTCTTGATTTCCGGACTGTTTTTAGTTTTTACCAGGAAGGCAGTGTGAAAAAACGAATTATGAGACTATTCCTAGTAGTTAATAGCAAGTTTTTAGACTATTCAGTACAAATTTGGACTCTCACAAGTCTTGAATGTTTAGTTTTACACTATAAAACGATTTTTTAAATTGAAATTTGGTGGGCTGTATCTTAGGAAACGTTTTTCAGAAAAATTACATAATGCAAGTCAACTTATTTTTTGATTGGATATCGAATGGTGAATTATTGACACTTAAAACTGGACCACCCTGTATTTACATGTTAAAAAAAATGTTTTACAAAAAAAAAGGTTAAAATTAACAATTAGTCCGGTTTTTAGGTAAAATTCTCCAACAGAGTATATTGGGGAAAGGCATAGCGAGATTGTCTAGTTGGTCTTGTGAGGGAGAGGAGGTTTATTATTGTCCAGTTGTGGGGGTTGCCTTTCCATTTTGCCTCTAGTTTCGTTAATCGTTCTGTTATTTTTGTCATTTGTGTCCGTTCGTAGAGTAATTCGTTAGATGGGTTATGTAGCGGGTTCTGAGGGGTCTAATATTGGTTATTAGTTTAAGTGCAATTTGTTCTGTAGTTTGTATGTGTTTTTTTTTTGTTTTGCTGGTCACATTAACTCTTAGTATGTGTACGTAGTCGAGTATAGGTCTGCCAATAGATTTGTATATTTTAGTTGCAGTTTTTGTGCTTATACCTCTGTTCTTGTACGTAAGAGCTTTGAAATGTTTAGTTCGTTTAATAATTTCAGTTCCCACGTTTTGTGCATGTTTTTAAATTTGAGTTTTTGGTGTTAGTATTTTATTTCTGGTCTTGGTGTAGTTACGTTACCGTCTGTTGTTATTGTGGGAGAGTTGTCTTTTATTTTGTGATTTGGTAAGAGTAGTTGGTTTTTCGTGGGGTTTGGTGTTAATCTCCATTTGTAGAACCATGCCGTCGTGTTGTCTGTTAATGTCTGAAGCTCCTCTACAGCTTTTGCCGTAGTTTTGGCATGAACTATGAGTGCAGTATCGTCAGCATATTGTAGAATGTAGTCATGTTTGCTTATGTAGTTTTTGTCAAGTTGATTGTGGTTGTATATGTCATGGCAGTAGATATTGTAGAGGAAGGGTGATAAAGGCGACCTTTGTGGTAGTCCTTGTTCAGGATTAAAAGGAAAGGAAAGGGTGTTCAGTTTGTTTAGTTTATACAGGGTGGTCCTGGTCCAAATTGATTGTAACATACTTAAAGGGTGGAAAGTACATAAAAAATAAACTCGAAAGTGTCATATAAACTATGGTCGAAAAGCGCCCCCTAGCAGAGCTAGCAAACCCTAAAATATGTGCCCCAAAAAACAGGTTTTTTTAATTTTCATTACTAATCAATAAAAAGTCAAATGAATTTTTATTTACGCACAAATTCCAAATATACATACTCAACATAGCAAACATGCATTCCAAATTTCATTTGAGTAACTTTTTTCGTTTAGGAATTAAAATTAAAAAAATTGTCTTACAGTTCGCTAGCTCCGCTAGAGGGCACTTTTCGACTATAGTTTATATGACACTTTGGAGTTTATTTTTTATGTACTTTCCACTCTTGAATTATCCTACAATCAATTTGGACCACCCTGTATAGTAGTCCTTTGTGCCATATGCTGTCAAATGCTTTATTGATGTCCATAAAGAGACATGCTGATTTCTTGTTTTCAAGATGCATAGTTTGAATGTTGTTAGTTAATATGAACAAGGGGTGAACAGTTGAGTGCTTAGGTTTAAAACCGATTTGGTATAACGGTATGTGTTGTCGAATTAAGTGTTGTAGTCTATTCTTTATAATATTTTCAAACATTTTTCTCAGTACAGGAAGTAGTAATTTTTTGTTTATTTTTCATCGTTTTCGAGTTATTTAGCAAAAACTGGTTAGATGCAACAAATTATTTTTAAATCAGTTATCTGAGTCTGTAACTCAGGGTGACGGGAACTGAGTTCAGGGTGGTTCAACCACTTAAAAAACCAGTTTTGAGCTCCTCTTTCCAGTAGTGTAAAATCTTAAGGCTGTTAATAACTGTATAATTCCAGGGATCGGTAATCCACGATCTGCATTGTTTTCTAGGGAATTTCTCAGGAGGAAAAACCTCCTCTGTAATGAAAAATTTTGAAAATCTGTATCTTCTTTTAAATTCATCTGCACCATAAAATTCCAAAGGATTTTCTGCATCACTTTTCGGTAAGCGGTTGTTCTACTGCACGGTCCACAAAATTAAGAACCCCATCTAAATCCATACTTTTATCCAATTAATTTAAAAATATACAAGCAATTGGCGTTTCAAGTTAAGATCGCAGCGCCAGTTGAACTAAAATCGAACAACACGTTCCTAACCTAACATTATAAATAATATGACGCTGTCACTTCATATTTGCTAAATTCCTAACCAAAATCAATGTAAACAAACGAAGAAATGACAGCTGGAATGCCCGAAACTGTTTTCAAAACTGATCACCAGAGGGAGTACCTCTTATCTTGAAACGTCAATAGGATGCAACTTAACCTATAATTTAATGTCGAGGTGGCCTCAAAAGGTACCTTCTACAGGAAGGAACCCTTAAGAGCCGAGGAGCGTCTATGAAACAAATTTGGTGCGTTAAGGGTGCCTTGAGGATCGAGGGAGCCTCAAGGAAGAACTATGAATACGGGCGTAAGCAATACGAATGCATTTACAAAACGTCAAACTCACTGATGACGTGCATAGCTCCCATTAGTGAACCCGACCATATAGTTACATTGCACTGGAAACATTACTACGTTTCCATGCAAATTAAAAACGTTTTGAGTTTTGAATTTTGCTTTGTAAACCCGTTTTCAATTCGGTTTCAATCTTATTTCACTTTAAGGTCGATTCGCCGATTTTTGGGATCGGTATCGGGATTGAAATAGCATGGAAACACCTTAAAAATGAAAACGATTTTGAAATCGAGAAAATACGTCACAATTGTGTATTGTCAACGTGTAAATGTCATTTTTCACTTCTGTAAGTTAGAGAACATAACTAAAAATTTTTAATTTTATCATTTGAATTGTTTCTAATTTCATTAATTGTTGTTACTAATAAAGTAAGCAATAATTACATTTTACCTTATCATGGCTACCAGAAATGTTTGACTGGACAAAGAAGTAAAACTTCTACTGGAAATTTTCCAAACACAAAACATCAATCGGTATTTTGATACCAAGAAGTATAAAAATGGAGAAATTTACCAATTGGTTTATGAGGAATTAGTAAAGAAAGGTGTAACTACTAAGAACGTTTTGCAAATTAAAAATAAATGGAAAGCTTTGAAGTGCATGTATTATAAAGTGAAGCGTAAAAATGGGACAAGTGGAAAAGTCCGTTCAGAGTGTAACTATTTTGCCATGCTTGATGAAATATTGAGTGCCAGACCATCATCCAGTTTGTGGGGTGGACACTCTTGACGAATATGAAGAAAGAAGTGCATGGGAACTCAAATGACACATCTCAATCGTTTCTGCGTTTTGTCAAAAGCTCAATCTAGTTTCAAAACGGATTTGAAAATTAGCATGGAAACGTACTACATATTGGGCGTTTTTTGATGGTTTAGAGACCAAATAAATTTACTGTGAAGACCATTTTGTGTTATTCAACTATCCCTGCAGACAATAAAGAATTGATAGTGAATTAATAAACATAAAATTACAATTATTGTTAAATTTCTTCTCTCTCTCGTTGTTTGTTATAATCTAATTGTACTCTGTCTAACAGGACGTAGAAGGTGATTTAGAAAAATGGCCTACGAACCTCGCCGATTACATCCGACACAATGATGAGGCGCTCATAAAGAATTCGGAGAAATTGTTGGCGTATTACGTGGACGAACTGGTACCCTGCACCACTTTTGGCGAATTTTGCGACGTAGTCGGTAAGTTCAGCTTAGAAAAACCTACTTCAGCAGAATAATTACTTTAAAACGCGTTTCAGGTCTGTTAGAAGCGATTTCAGAGCCCGATAACTACATTACTTCAATCCTAGCGAATGTAAAATAATTATGGAAAAAACTTAGTCGATTATTTATCCTTCACTATTAAATTATGCTTGTGTTGAACATATTCTTAGTCATGAATTTGAAATGCTGTTACTAAATTATTTCACGCTATATAGTTGTAACTTTTAAAGGTTGAAACATTAAATAATTAATATCTAAGTGGGTTGTCTCATTGTAATTTTACTATTCCTTAACCAAAAACGTTTCCTGATGTGCAAAAAGTGAAATTATTTCCTTAAGGACTGGATTAGAAATCACCAAATTTGACAGTTGTCAAACTGCGTTACTGTTGCACAACAATCAGAATCAAGATTTTTATTTGTGTTGACTGTTTGTACGCGTTGCTTGAGTCTTTATTTAATTTTTCGACTACTGACTTTGAAAGTACCTCATGTATGCCTTCCATTTCAAAGCAGAAAGTGGTTTTTCGCCGCACGTGCACAGAAAGTGAATCATTTTCTGTCCCCGTCGCTTTCTACTACCAATCTACCCACCAACTTTTTCGGCGTTTTCATAACAACGCTTGACATACCTGTTTGAAATAAAGCCATTCCGTCAAAGTGATTTATCGGTGACAATGAGTTCGAGCTACGAAAATGATGTGAGTTGTCCTTCTACTCCACCCCACAGCAGTCGTCGAAAAAATATATATACTATTTTGTAGGTCCTGATAAAGCTTTAAACAAATACAGAGCGAAACGTTGGCCAAAATTAGACTTTTTTTGATTGCCCTCGAGCGACTATTATCTCCGTACACTATCAAGGTCAAGGTTTATGACACATGTCAATCTGTCCCTATACTACAAACAATCCAATTTTGTCAGTTGTCAAACTGCTGTACTGTCACAAAACAAATTTACAACTAAAAAGTCAGTAATTTTGCGCAAATATCCGGTTCAAAGTCAAATTTCTCAGAAAGTAACGGACAATTCGAGCTCAAATTTCTGACAGCTGTCAATCTAGCCTTGTACTATGAAATCGCCAATTTTAAAGTGTACGGTTTAGCCAAATTTTTCAGAACTATCCCAAAAATCAAGGTTAAATTTCTGCCAGCTGTCAATCTAGCCTTAACTGTCCTAAATCTCAGAAACACGTTTTATATCAAATACTGCAAGAAAACGTTTTTAAATCCTAATTTTTGCAACTTTAGAGCATGGTTTGACAGTTTTGACGTTAATGACAGTTGTCACGTGATTTCAGAAGACTATAAAGTGACAATTGTTAAAATAACTGTTAAATCTCAGAAAATCGTGTCTTGTTTCGAAAACTGTGTTAAAATGTAATTCATGCAAATTCTTGTAAAATTCTGACAAAAAAAAAAATGCTGACATTAGTGACAGACATCACGTGGTTTTAGAGAATAATTTGGAGTAAGAAAATGACTGTTTTAAGCGCATTTTTAGAATCCTTATTAAATTTCCTATTCAATAAACTGAAAAAGTATATAAAAAGTTTCACAACCAATATAATGGCAAAAACGTAATTAAAAACGGTAGATTATATACAAAAAACAGGAGAACGGTAGAAGAACTACAAAAACGTTTTAACGGTAGACCTGGCAACATTGGAAAGAAAAATTACTTCAATCATAGCGTTGACGTTTTATTCATAACTGTCAAATCAGGCATTTGGACCAATCACTGCTGCACATGACACACAAATGACAGTGGACGTGGCAACCCTGAGAGTCTTCTTCTCAATTTGACAGTTGCCAAAAACACAAAAATGTCATAAAAGAAACTCAATACCTCAAACTCAACCACTAATATCAAATTTTCATTAAAAACTCGGTTATTTCGTACAAGTGTACGGTTTTAAGTCAAATTTGTCAGAACTATCCCAAGAATCAAGGTTAAATTTATGACAGCTGTCAATCTAGCCTTGTACTGTAAACTCACCAATTTTGACAGTTGCCAAAAATGTCAAAAAAGAACCTCCAACCACTAATATCAAATTTTCATTAAAAACTCAGTTATTTCGTACAAGTGTACGGTTTAAAGTCAAATTTGTCAGAACTATCCCAAGAATCAAGGTTAAATTTATGACAGCTGTCAATCTAGCCTTGTACTGTAAACTCACCAATTTTGACACAAAAATGTCAAAAAAGAACCTCCAACCACTAATATCAAATTTTCATTAAAAACGTACAAGTTAGTTTTAAGTCAAATTTGTCAGAACTATCTCAAAAATGTACGGTCAATATTAAAAAATTCACCAATTTTTTGCCAAAAAGTCAAACCTCCAACCACCAATTGAATTTTCATTAAAAATTCGGTTCTTTCGTACAAGTGTACGGTTTAAAGTCAAATTTGTCAGAACTACCTCAAAAATCAAGGTTAAATTTCTGACAGCTGTCAAAGCCTTGTACTATGAACTCACCAAATTTGACAGTTGCCAAAAATGTCTCACGAATATCCAAAAATGTTAAAAAATGAACCTGTCAACCAGCCTTGTAATATGTCAAAAAAGAACCTGAATATCAAATTTTCATTAAAAACTCGGTTATTTCGTACAAGTGTACGGTTTTAAGTCAAATTTGTCAGAACTATCTCAAAAATCAAGGTTAAATTTATGACAGCTGTCAATCTAGCCTTGTACTGTAAACTCACCAAATTTGACAGTTGTCAAAAATACAAAAATGTCATAAAAGAACCTCCAACCACTAATATCAAATTTTCATTAAAAACTCGGTTATTTCGTACAAGTGTACGGTTTTAAGTCAAATTTGTCAGAACTATCTCAAAAATCAAGGTTAAATTTATGACAGCTGTCAATCTAGCCTTGTACTAAAACTCACCAATTTTGACAGTTGCCAAAAATGTCAAAAAAGAACCTCAATATCGAATTTTCATTAAAAACTCGGTTATTTCGTACAAGTGTACGGTTTAAAGTCAAATTTGTCAGAACTATCTCAAAAATCAAGGTTAAATTTCTGACAGCTGTCAATCTAGCCTTGTACTATGAACTCACCAAATTTGACAGTTGCCAAAAATGTCAAAAAAGAACCTCCAACCACGAATATCAAATTTTCATTAAAAACTCGGTTATTTCGTACAAGTGTACGGTTTTAAGTCAAATTTGTCAGAACTATCTCAAAAATCAAGGTTAAATTTATGACAGCTGTCAATCTAGCCTTGTACTGTAAACTCACCAAATTTCACCAAATTTGACAGTTGTACCAAAAATGTCATAAAAGAACCTCCAACTCACCAAATTTGACACAAAAATGTCAAAAAAGAATATCAAATTTTCATTAAAAACTCGGTTATTTCGTACAAGTGTACGGTTTAAAGTCAAATTTGTCAGAACTATCTCAAAAATCATTTAGGTTAAATTTCATCGAATTTCTGACAGCTGTCAATCTAGCCTTGTACTGTGAACTCACCAAATTTTTGACAGTTGTACTATGAACTCACCAAATTTGACAGTTGCCAAAAATGTCAAAAAAGAACCTCCAACCACTAATATCAAATTTTCATTAAAAACTCGGTTATTTCGTACAAGTGTACGGTTTAAAGTCAAATTTGTCAGAACTATCTCAAAAATCAAGGTTAAATTTCTGACAGCTGTCAATCTAGCCTTGTACTATAAACTCACCAATTTTGACAGTTGCCAAAAATGTCAAAAAAGAACCTCCAACCACTAATATCGAATTTTCATTAAAAACTCAGTTATTTCGTACAAGTGTACGGTTTAAAGTCAAATTTGTCAGAACTATCCCAAGAATCAAGGTTAAATTTCTGACAGCTGTCAATCTAGCCTTACGTTATAAAAAAAAACAAATTTCAGTTGTCAAAACGTACAGAGAAATAGAGACAGCCGTAAGTCAGAAAACGTCATAGTCACGTGAGCATTTAACCAATGAAACTTGACATTTAACGTTTCTGAGTTGGAAAGCCTTTGCAAACAGACCTTTTACTATACAGTACTAGGGACATAATAAAAAAAAAACCTTTACTCCAGAAGTTATTATTAAAACAATAAAATATGCACATTTACGTAATTTTATAGAGTAGATACAGTAAAAAATAATAACTTTGGTTTAAATTGAAAATATGTCAGAATAGCAAGCTGAAATACAACGTTTTGATCATTCCACACGACTAAAGTTGTTCATGATTGGTCTATTTCATACAGAGCATGATTAATATTGCCCCTGTATGAGCTGTGAATTCAAATCCAACATAAAAGAGGTCTATAAAGTATTTACTATAAATTCTAGCTGTGACAAGTAAATTTATACAAATACAACTCCTCAAACACTTTGATTCGGAGAATCAGACAAGACAGAGGCGTTTGTAGTGCAAATATGTTTGTTTAAAGATTAGAATACTCCATAAACACCCTAAATTGAAAATACAATGTATCTGTACCCAAAAAAAGAGTTGTTGGATAGAAAAGAACATTATTTTCTAACCAAACAAGATAAAAATTATATGTTGATGACCACAGATAAGCTAAATTGATCTATAAACAAATTAAGATAATAGCATTTAACTCACAATTTTAACTACTTTCCCATTCGTTGTATAGACCACTCCTGCTGACACAATGGACATCGATTGTTTTGCTTTACCCAGAGAGACATGCAACAATAGTGAAATGAGTGATTACATTCACCCCACACTACGACGCAATCCTGTTTTCCGTACGAATCCTTTTTGCTTTCAGCTTGGCACCTTAGACAGGCATCCATAACTTGTACCCTGAAGAATTAGAAGAAAAACCATAAATTTGTAGAAATACTCCTATATAATAATAATAATACATTTATTTCCTTAATTTAACATGAAAAATGTAATTACCAAACACCTCAAAAGATTTAAAAAAAAATAGAATAGAATACAATTACAAAAACTAAAATTATGTCTGTCAATCCCTAAAAGTGTCCATTTTTGTAGTAAAACTTTTTAAAATCAAAATTTAAAAACGTTGGTTGGAGAAGTTTTTATGGTATTTTCGAGGTAAAACCTGTGAAAACTAAGAATAATCAAAAATGCCATACTCAAGAATATATTATCAATTATTTTATAAACATTTAGTAAAATCAATACACAATTCAAATTACACTACTTCTCTCACTAAGAACGCATGATATAGGCAAAGATAGAACATTCATTCATCTAAAATGTTCATATCTGAAGTTAAGAAATTATTCAATGCTGTACAGGGTGTCTCAAACTTGATGATTTTACCTTTGAAAGTAACAAAGATAGAGCCATATAGGATTTTTGAAAATATGTCAATTTCAAACCCCCTCCTAGTATTTTCTTTATTATTAGGGAAACTACAAATGGTTTCCATTAGAAAATTTAAGGTAGAATATCAAATATCATTCAAAAATCTATAACAGTATAGAAGTAAATTAGAAATCAACGTAGAAATCGCTAATTTTGTTCTGGAGCATGTTTATCTATCCAGGTCAAGGTTTTTCTAATATTTGTCTTTTTTGCAGTCCAAAAATACCAAAATAGTATTAGAGGCTCCAAAAGTGATTTTCTGATCCTTAAAAAAGGTCACTAAAAGCTTTCAAACAGATTTTTGCAAGCACAGCATGTGTGAAATGTCTTTCAAACTGTCTTCTGAGTCTTGAAAGTATTTTAAGAGATTTTCAAATGGTTTTTGCAGATCAAAAATGAAAATAATGGATTCTGATCCTTTAAAATGTCACCAGAAGTTTGAAAACTGGTTTCAGTTGCTCAAATTCTCTGAGGAGTTTGAAGCCCTCTAGCGGCCAAACGGTTAAACCTACCAATCAGTGCTGTCATATCTTTAGAAAGCCCATTTCATTGGCTATCTATTGACCTACAAAAGTTAATATAGAGTGGACCAAATAAGCGAGTTATTTACAATTGAATGAAACACTGCACTAAAAAAAGTGGAAAATAAGTACATCAACTTTGACGCCCTCTTGCGGCCCATACAACCAGTGTTGCCATATCGTTGAAAAGCCCATTTTATTAGCTATCCATTGATGATCTATCCAAATTGGCAAGTTATCCATTTTATACGCCCTCTAGCGGCCAAACAGTCAACCCAATTAACCAAAGTTGTCATATTTTTACAAAGCCCATTTTATTGGCTATCCATCGACATATTAAAGTCCTTACCATGTTAGTCAAATAAGGAAGTTATTTAGGTTCAATCAAAACATTGCATGAAAATTGAACAGAAAATATTGGTCAACTTTGATGCCTTTCAGCGGCAAAACGATTCAACCGATCAAGCAAAGTAGTTATATCATTGGAAAGCCCATTTCATTGTCTATCCATCGACATATAAAAATACCTACATTATGTGTCATATAAGATAGTTATTCACAATTGAATGAAAGAGTGTATGAAAAGTTTTAAAAAACCTAAATTTAGCCAAACACGTGGAAAAATTATGAAAAAAGCCACGTGATTTGTATCATTTTTAAGAACTTGTACTTTCACCTCCAGATAAATTTAATTGTTAGGATAATTTCTATAGAAATGACAAATAGCAGCGTCTGGGCTTCCATAGAAATTATCCTTCAGATAAAGTTATTCTGGACTGAAAGTACTGGTCCTAAATGAAAAACAGTCAAACTAGCTGTCAAAAGTCATGTGACACTTCACCAAAAAATGGTCAAAATGGCGGATTGTGTGTGCGCGTGTCACATGATTTTGACAGAACAGAAAAGTAAAAAAATTTTAGAAAAAAGCAAATCAAAATGACTGGAAAAAAATAATGTGACTTTGGAAAAACTGCTTGGAACAAAACATGTCAAATGGGGGAAATGTCATGTGATCTAAAAAAAAACTGGTTAAAAAATAGTCAAACTGGAAACTAATTCTTAACAAATATGAAAAAAAAATGGGAAAAGTTCCAAATTCAGCTAACCATAACTCAGTTATTTGGAAAAATATGAAAAAAGTGTAAAAGAGGAAAATTGTAGGGAATTTCACCCTGAACAAGATTGTATTAGGGTACTTTTGCCCTAAAGGGCCTTTTCAGGGAGATACTTCCAAAACACTGAGCTAACACAAAAAAGTGCTTCAAAAAGCCTCTAACCAAGTTTAACTTAAATAAGTGTAAAAGGGAAATTTCTAGGTTGATTTTTAATTTATCTCCATGGTGTTCCAAATCTGCTTATTCTTATTCCAAATCTGCATCAATATACAGGGTGTCCCACTTAAAAAAAAAAGTATGTTTGATTCTTAAAAATTCCAGAAAAAAAACTATTTGGATTCTATGTTAAATTTCTATGGATAGCTGTTTGTAGCTTTTCTGTGTTGCTAATGATAAAGAAAATACGAGGGGGGTTCAAGTACTAATATTTGTCTTTTTTGCAGTCCACAAACACCAAAATAGTATTGGTGGCTCCAAAAGTGTTTTTCTGATCCTTAAAAAAGGTCACTAAAAGCTTTCAAACAGATTTTTGCAAGCACAGCATGTGTGAAACGTCACCAGAGTCTTTCAAACTGTCTTCTGAGTCTTGAAAGTATTTTAAGAGATTTTCAAATGGTTTTTGCAGATCAAAAATGGAAATAATGGATTCTGATCCTTTAAAATGTCACTAGAAGTTTGAAAACTGGTTTCAGTTGCTCAAATTCTCTGAGGAGTTTGAAGCCCTCTAGCGGCCAAAAGGTTAAACCTACCAATCAGTGCTGTCATATCTTTAGAAAGCCCATTTCATTGGCTATCTATTGACCTACAAAAGTTAATATAGAGTGGACCAAATAAGCGAGTTATTTACAATTGAATGAAACACTGCACTAAAAAAAGTGGAAAATAAGTACATCAACTTTGACGCCCTCTTGCGGCCCATACAACCAGTGTTGCCATATCGTTGAAAAAGCCCATTTTATTAGCTATCCATTGATGATCTATCCAAATTGGCAAGTTATCTGCGATTGAGTAAAATTCTGCATCAAAAATGTGAAAAAAAAATGTCAACTTTTACGCCCTCTAGCGGCCAAACCGTCAACCCAATTAACCAAAGGTGTAATATTTTTACAAAGCCCATTTTATTGGCTATCCATCGACATATTAAAGTCCTTACCATGTTAGTCAAATAAGGAAGTTATTTAGGTTGAAACAAAACATTGCATGAAAATTGAACAGAAAATATTGGTCAACTTTGATGCCTTTCAGCGGCAAAACGATTCAACCGATCAAGCAAAGTAGTTATACCATTGGAAAGCCCATTTCATTGTCTATCCATCGACATATAAAAGTACCTACATTATGTGTCATATAAGATAGTTATTCACAATTGAATGAAAGAGTGTATGAAAAGTTTTAAAAAACGTAAATTTGGCAAAACACCTGGAAAAATTATGAAAAAAGCCAGGTGATTTGTATCATTTTTAAGAACTTGTACTTTCACCTCCAGATAAATTTAATTGTTAGGATAATTTCTATAGAAATGACAAATAGCAGCGTCTGGGCTTCCAGAGAAATTATCCTTCGGATAAAGTTATTCTGGACTGAAAGTACTGGTCCTAAATGAAAAACAGTCAAAATAGCTGTCAAAAGTCATGTGACACTTCACCAAAAAACGGTCAAAATGGCGGATTGTGTGTGCGCGTGTCACATGATTTTGACGGAACAGAAATGTAAACAAATTTAAAAAAAAAACAAATCAAAATGACTGGAAAAAAATAATGTGACTTTGGAAAAACTGCTTGGAACAAAACATGTCAAATGGGGGAAATGTCATGTGATCTAAAAAAAACTGATTAAAAGTCATGACTAATTCTTAACAAATATGAAAAAAAAATGGAAAAGTTCCAAATTCAGCTAACCATAACTCAGTTATTTGGAAAAATATGAAAAAAGTGTAAAAGAGGAAAATTGTAGGGAATTTCACCCTGAACAAGATTGTATTAGGGTACTTTTGCCCTAAAGGGCCTTTTCAGGGCGATACTTCCAAAACACTGAGCTAACACAAAAAAGTGCTTCAAAAAGCCTCTAACCAAGTTTAACTTAAATAAGTGTAAAAGGGAAATTTCTAGGTTGATTTTTAATTTATCTCCATGGTGTTCCAAATCTGCTTATTCTTATTCCAAATCTGCATCAATATACAGGGTGTCCCACTTAAAAAAAAGTATGTTTGATTCTTAAAAATTCCAGAAAAAAAACTATTTGGATTCTATGTTAAATTTCTATGGATAGCTGTTTGTAGCTTTTCTGTGTTGCTAATGATAAAGAAAATACGAGGGGGGTTCAAGTACTGCCTTGACAGTTAGCGCCTACAAAGTTACATTGAATCATCCAGAAGTTTTGTTTGTGTATCTCCCTGACCAAACAACTTTGGACTCATGAATCATACTGTGTACTAAAAATGTGAAAAAAAAAAGTCAACTTTTACGCCCTCTAGCGGCCAAACCGTCAACCCAATTAACCAAAGGTGTAATATTTTTACAAAGCCCATTTTATTGGCTATCCATCGACATATTAAAGTTCTTACCGTGTTAGTCAAATAAGAAAGTTATTTAGGTTGAAACAAAACATTGCATGAAAATTGAACAGAAAATATTGGTCAACTTTGATGCCTTTCAGCGGCAAAACGATTCAACCGATCAAGCAAAGTAGTTATATCATTGGAAAGCCCATTTCATTGTCTATCCATCGACATATAAAAATACCTACATTATGTGTCATATAAGATAGTTATTCACAATTGAATGAAAGAGTGTATGAAAAGTTTTAAAAAACCTAAATTTAGCCAAACATGTGGAAAAATGATGAAAAAAGCCAGGTGATTTGTATCATTTTTAAGAACTTGTACTTTCACCTCCAGATAAATTTAATTGTTAGGATAATTTCTATAGAAATGACAAATAGCAGCGTATGGGCTTCCAGAGAAATTATCCTTCAGATAAAGTTATTCTGGACTGAAAGTACTGGTCCTAAATGAAAAACAGTCAAAATAGCTGTCAAAAGTCATGTGACACTTCACCAAAAAACGGTCAAAATGGCGGATTGTGTGTGCGCGTGTCACATGATTTTGACGGAACAGAAATGTAAACAAATTTAAAAAAAAAAAAATCAAAATGACTGGAAAAAAATAATGTGACTTTGGAAAAACTGCTTGGAACAAAACAGTGTTTGGTAATTCTAAACAAATATGAAAAAAAATGGGAAAGTTCCAAATTCAGCTAACCATAACTCAGTTATTTGGAAAAAATATGAAAAAAAAAAGTGTAAAATAGGAAAATTGTAGGGATTTTCACCCTGAACAAGACAGTATTAGGGTACTTTTGCCCTAAAGGGCCTTTTCAGGGCGATACTTCCAAAACACTGAGCTAACACAAAAAAGTGCTTCAAAAAGCCTCTAACCAAGTTTAACTTAAATAAGTGTAAAAGGGAAATTTTTAGGTTGATTTTTTATTATCATCATGGTGTTCCAAATCTGCTTATTCTTATTCCAAATCTGCATCAATATACAGGGTGTCCCACTTAAAAAAAAAGTATGTTTGATTCTTAAAAATTCCAGAAAAAAAACTATTTGGATTCTATGTTAAATTTCTATGGATAGCTGTTTGTAGCTTTTCTGTGTTGCTAATGATAAAGAAAATACGAGGGGGGTTCAAGTACTAATATTTGTCTTTTTTGCAGTCCACAAACACCAAAATAGTATTGGTGGCTCCAAAAGTGTTTTTCTGATCCTTAAAAAAGGTCACTAAAAGCTTTCAAACAGATTTTTGCAAGCACAGCATGTGTGAAATGTCACCAGAGTCTTTCAAACTGTCTTCTGAGTGTTGAAAGTATTTTAAGAGATTTTCAAATGGTTTTTGCAGATCAAAAATGGCATTAATGGATTCTGATCCTTTAAAATGTCACTAGAAGTTTGAAAACTGGTTTCAGTTGCTCAAATTCTCTGAGGAGTTTGAAGCCCTCTAGCGGCCAAACGGTTAAACCTACCAATCAGTGTTGTCATATCTTTAGAAAACCCATTTCATTGGCTATCTATTGACCTACAAAAGTTAATATAGAGTGGACCAAATAAGCGAGTTATTTACAATTGAATGAAACACTGCACTAAAAAAAGTGGAAAATAAGTACATCAACTTTGACGCCCTCTTGCGGCCCCTCACAACCAGTGTTGCCATATCGTTGAAAAGCCCATTTTATTAGCTATCCATTGATGATCTATCCAAATTGGCAAGTTATCTGCGATTGAGTAAAATTGTGCATCAAAAATGTGAAAAAAAAAAGTCAACTTTTACGCCCCCTAGCGGCCAGACCGTCAACCCAATTAACCAAAGTGTAATATTTTTACAAAGCCTATTTTATTGGCTATCCATCGACATATTAAAGTCCTTACCATGTTAGTCAAATAAGAAAGTTATTTAGGTTCAAACAAAACATTGCATGAAAATTGAACAGAAAATATTGGTCAACTTTGATGCCTTTCAGCGGCAAAACGATTCAACCGATCAAGCAAAGTAGTTATACCATTGGAAAGCCCATTTCATTGTCTATCCATCGACATATAAAAATACCTACATTATGTGTCATATAAGATAGTTATTCACAATTGAATGAAAGAGTGTATGAAAAGTTTTAAAAAACCTAAATTTAGCCAAACACCTGGAAAAATTATGAAAAAAGCCAGGTGATTTGTATCATTTTTAAGAACTTGTACTTTCACCTCCAGATAAATTTAATTGTTAGGATAATTTCTATAGAAATGACAAATAGCAGCGTCTGGGCTTCCATAGAAATTATCCTTCGGATAAAGTTATTCTGGACTGAAAGTACTGGTCCTAAATGAAAAACAGTCAAAATAGCTGTCAAAAGTCATGTGACACTTCACCAAAAAATGGTCAAAATGGCGGATTGTGTGTGCGCGTGTCACATGATTTTGACGGAACAGAAAAGTAAAAAAAATTTAGAAAAAAGCAAATCAAAATGTTTGGTAATTCTTAACAAATATGAAAAAAAAATGGGAAAGTTCCAAATTCAGCTAATTGTAACTCAGTTATTTGGAAAAATATGAAAAAAGTGTAAAAGAGGAAAATTGTAGGGAATTTCACCCTGAACAAGATTGTATTAGGGTACTTTTGCCCTAAAGGGCCTTTTCAGGGCGATACTTCCAAAACACTGAGCTAACACAAAAAAGTGCTTCAAAAAGCCTCTAACCAAGTTTAACTTAAATAAGTGTAAAAGGAAATTTCTAGGTTGATTTTTAATTTATCTCCATGGTGTTCCAAATCTGCTTATTCTTATTCCAAATCTGCATCAATATACAGGGTGTCCCACTTAAAAAAAAAAGTATGTTTGATTCTTAAAAATTCCAGAAAAAAAACTATTTGGATTCTATGTTAAATTTCTATGGATAGCTGTTTGTAGCTTTTCTGTGTTGCTAATGATAAAGAAAATACAAGGGGGGTTCAAGTACTGCCTTGACAGTTAGCGCCTACAAAGTTACATTGAATCATCCAGAAGTTTTGTTTGTGTATCTCCCTGACCAAACAACTTTGGACCCATGAATCATCCTGTGTACTAAAAATGTGAAAAAAAAAATGTCAACTTTTACGCCCTCTAGCGGCCAAACCGTTAACCCAATTAACCAAAGTTGTCATATTTTTACAAAGCCCATTTTATTGGCTATCCATCGACATATTAAAGTCCTTACCATGTTAGTCAAATAAGGAAGTTATTTAGGTTGAAACAAAACATTGCATGAAAATTGAACAGAAAATATTGGTCAACTTTGATGCCTTTCAGCGGCAAAACCATTCAACTGATCAAGCAAAGTAGTTATACCATTGGAAAGCTCATTTCATTGTCTATCCATCGACATATAAAAGTACCTACATTATGTGTCATATAAGATAGTTATTCACAATTGAATGAAAGAGTGTATGAAAAGTTTTAAAAAACCTAAATTTAGCCAAACACATGGAAAAATGATAAAAAAAGCCAGGTGATTTGTATCATTTTTAAGAACTTGTACTTTCACCTCCAGATAAATTTCATTGTTAGGATAATTTCTATAGAAATGACAAATAGCAGCGTCTGGGCTTCCAGAGAAATTATCCTTCGGTACGAAGTACTGGTCCTAAATGAAAAACAGTCAAAATAGCTGTCAAAAGTCATGTGACACTTCACCAAAAAACATGGTCAAAATGGCGGATTATGTGTGCGCGTGTCACATGATTTTGACAGAACAGAAAAGTAACATGTCAAATGGGGGAATATTTAAAAAAAAAGTTAAAAGTCATGACTATAGTCAATACCGGAGTGTTTGGTAATTCTTAACAAATATGAAAAAAAAATGGAAAAGTTCCAAATTCAGCTAACCGTAACTCAGTTATTTGGAAAAATATGAAAAAAGTGTAAAAGAGGAAAATTGTAGGGAATTTCACCCTGAACAAGATTGTATTAGGGTACTTTTGCCCTAAAGGGCCTTTTCAGGGCGATACTTCCAAAACACTGAGCTAACACAAAAAAGTGCTTCAAAAAGCCTCTAACCAAGTTTAACTTAAATAAGTGTAAAAGGGAAATTTTTAGGTTGATTTTTAATTTATCTCCATGGTGTTCCAAATCTGCTTATTCTTATTCCAAATCTGCATCAATATACAGGGTGTCCCACTTAAAAAAAAAAGTATGTTTGATTCTTAAAAATCCCAGAAAAAAAACTATTTGGATTCTATGTTAAATTTCTATGGATAGCTATTTGTAGCTTTTCTGTGTTGCTAATGATAAAGAAAATACAAGGGGGGTTCCAAATTGTCTTTCATTGCAAAAAGTACTGCCTTGACAGTTAGCGCCTACAAAGTTACATTGAAATATGTCCAGAAGTTTTGGAACTACTACAAAAACTGCTTTTTATTCAAATTTTAACACTCTGAATCTCCCTGACCAAACAACTTTGGACTCTTGAATCATCCTGTATACCAATAATTTTTTTTTTCAAGTTTTTCTTTGAAGTAAAACTAAAGTATTTGGTCTGTACTACAAACTTAGGAAACTCACCTACAAATGGCACAAGTATCACACTCAACATCCCAACTCCACATGGCCACTGCATTCCATTTTTTAAGGGTGAACATTTTTTCTGATTTTTGGTTTTCATTGTCCATTTTTTCATTGTCGTTTTCGTCCGCCATACTTGTTGATTATTTGACTAGTGGTTAGTGGCAAAAAACTACAATTATTTATTAATACAGTTTTTTTTAGAACAATAATAATGTAATTGTAAAGAAAGTTGAGTTTTTTTTATAAAACTAAAGTTGTTTTTGTTTATATTTTGGATTTTTTAAATTGTCAATTGTCATGATAAATGTCATTTGTCATTGTCAATGGCTGTGGTGGTGCGTTCACAATTTCGCCCAGTAATTTGTCGGGCATACGCTATCGGCTTTGCTTTATCCCGGTCCCCATTACTTAGGCAATTTCTTTTAACAATTTGAAAGAAAAGTTTCAATTAATTCCTCAGTCAGTAGAGTATACAAGAAACCGGCGTTTTCATTACCATTACCATTATTGGGGGCAGCTGATGGTGCTGATGGGTGGAATGAATAGCTCATTAGCCACTGCCGGTCCTAAGCTGGGAAAAAGCAGGAAGGTTCTGGGGGTAAAATAAAAAGGCTCTTAGGGCTCATGTACTACTACGATGACGAACAATCAAACAGATATCACGCACCCTGCTTCTACATTTTCCACAGTCCACCCAAGAGTACTCCGAGCAGTGATTTGACATACCAATTGACAATAGTGACATATTATTTCTGTGTTTATGTCATTTCATGTTGATGTTTTTTTTTGTTTGTGGTTTGTGGGGTCCCTGTGGGTATTAAAAAATTGAAAGTACCAGAAAAGAACTGCTAAATCCCAGTATTTTTGAGGAATAACTTCCTTTATACAGGTGCAACAGTGAGTTATGCTTCAAAAGACAATGCCGATTGATTACCTGAGAATAGACAAATAGGATAGGTAATTTGGTTTTAATAGATTTTTGATTAGGGATATGTTGACATTATATAAAATCATGTAATAATAGTTCAGTCCATTCAATATCGGATTGATTTAAAAATAACCGGACATGCTTTAGTGTTTAAGCAAAAAATCTATAAAGTGTATGTGACCAAGCACAAAAAAATTCATTTTTTTCTGCTTTAAAGGCAAGATTAGGAAAAAATGTCATTGTTGGTATTTGTAGTGAATAATGATGATTAAATGCCTTGTATTGGTCCCATACATTGGCTAGGAAGTGGTATTCACATCAAAGTGACTCTTTTAATTATATGATAGTGTTTATGTTTTCACATTATGATTGGTATCAATGGAGGTAGGTATCAATGTTATTGTTTTGATTAACTAAGGCTGGGATTACCCAACTTTATAGTCATAATCATAAACTTGTTTACGTGTTTTTATGGACAAAAATTAAGTTTATGATTATGACTATAAAGTGGGGTAATCCCAGCCTTCAAATTTGAAGTTTTTGATTTAGAAGTAAGAATTCAAATTACAAATACTAAAATAACTGACTGACCAGTTTAGGGTTCACAACTGAAAACTGTCATGTCACAATAAATCATCTTAATGTCACTTGTCAAAATCATGTGATATTCAGGTACATTTTTATTTGTTGCTCTATGAGTGTTAAGTTTATAAAATTTAAGAAAAATCTTAAATATTAAGTGAGCATACACCCACCATAAGAATGTCTGGGTCTTGTAATTTATTTATTTAGTTAATTTTTCTCTCTACAAATTTAATTTTGTTTGAATCTAGATGAGGTTAATTTCAGGGGTTGACAGTTTAGACTTTTACCATGAATGGGTCCAAGAATAGATACAAATTTGGTTGCATTATAGGGTTATGATATATCTCAGGATGGATAATTTTCTAAAATATTGGCTGAACAGCATTTCCATTTTCTCCATTAGGGATTGGCTTTGAGTAATGTGAAATTTTGACAGATGACAAAGACATATGAGTATTATGTCATTACAGTCAACTTGACGATATGTCACTGTTACCATTATATTATTATATAATTTTGCAAGGTATATGGATATATTGCAAAAAAAAAGTATTGTATAATACCTACATAAATTTTATCCAATATATCCATATATCAGATTTATCCGAATATGGTTGACATCCCTATTCTCAATATGGCCACACTGCTATTTTATCTGAAACCCCCCTGTATACTTCTGCATTTTTTAAAGCTCTATACAGAGTTATTCATGTTCATA
This sequence comes from Ips nitidus, assembly GCA_018691245.2. Lineage (NCBI taxonomy): Eukaryota > Metazoa > Arthropoda > Insecta > Coleoptera > Curculionidae > Ips > Ips nitidus. The sequence goes on from CM042798.1 coordinate 6,819,345, forward strand.
AACACTGAATATTGTGACTAAACTAGTTTGTATTTTTCCAAATGAGTTACCTAGTCTAGTACTTTATTTTTCAAATCTATGTTGAAAGTAAAAGATAATTTCATTAAAATTTAATACATTTAAACTATAGAGTTTCTCAGATATTTCTTATTTTATAAAAAAAAAATGGTTTGGGTAAAAAATTAAGTTTTACGATTCAAAAATCAAAAAAGATAAAATGTCTAGCTCCTACAGGATGTCTCAACATTTTTATGCATTTAAACCATAATATCTCCTCAAAATCAAATGAAATACCCCCTATTTTACCATTACAGTAGTTGCAAACTTTAATTATATGAAAGATTTCCTATAGCTAACTGTTTGATTTGACATTTCTTGATTTTAAACTGATATTGATAAAATAAATAGTCCTCTTTATTTTTGCAATACGTAATATTACTATTAGTAATAATAATAATACCAATCAGATTTTTCTACAAAAATATCTGGCTTTACATAATAATAGTATGGTGGTTTACTATTTTTGTCATCCTGTAAGCAATTTTTCAGAACAGAACTTTTTAACTCAGTACTGTAAATTTGCAAGACCGTTTTTGCTTCCAGTATACTGGGTGTGCATAAAAAGTATGGTGGTTGTCTGTTTTTGGTCACCCTGCACGCAATTTTTCAGGTAGAATTTTTTGCTTAACACCACTGGAAAGAGAAGCTTAAGACGATTAATTTGAGTGGTTCAACCTCCTTGAACTCTCAAAATTACCCGAGTTACAGGGTGTTCAAATTTCAAACCACAGTTTCAACCGATTTGTTGCATCAAGCCAGTTTTTACTAAATAACTCAGAAACGGTGAAAGTTACAAACATTTTGCAAAGGACTAAAAATGTTCTTAATCAACTGCTTAATTCAGTACTGTAAATTTGCAGGACCGTTTTTGCTTCCAGTATACAGGGTGTGCATGAAAATTATGGTGATTGACTGTTTTTGGTCACCCTGTACGCAATTTTTCAGGTAGAATTTTTTGCTTAACACCACTGGAAAGAGGAGCTCAAGACGATTAATTTGAGTTGTTCAACCTCCCTGAACTACCAAAAATAACCGCGTTACAGGGTGTTCAAATTTCAAACCACAGTTCCAACCGATTTGTTGCATCAAGCCAGTTTTTGCTAAATAACTCAGAAACGGTGAAAGTTACAAACATTTTGCAAAGGACTAAAAATGTTCTTAATCAACTGCTTAATTCAGTACTGTAAATTTGCAGGATCGTTTTTGCTTCCAGTATACTGGGTGTGCATAAAAAGTATGGTGGTTGACTGTTTTTGGTCACCCTGCACGCAATTTTTCAGGTAGAATTTTTTGCTTAACACCACTGGAAAGAGGAGCTCAAGACGGTTAATTTGAGTGGTTCAACCTCCCTGAACTCTCAAAAATAACCGAGTTACAGGGTGTTCAAATTTCAAACCACAATTTCAACTGATTTGTTGCATCAAGCCAGGTTTTACTAAATAACTCAGAAACGGTGAAAGTTACAAAAAAATTGCAAGAGACCCAAAATGTACTTAATTAACTCCTTAACTCAGTACTGTAAATTTGCAAGACCGTTTTTGCTTCCAGTATACTGGGTGTGCATGAAAAGTGTAATGATTCAGATTTACAACTTTTCAAATTAATGACAGTCATAGAATAACAGAATACAATTTATAACTTAACTTACCTCATATTTTGGTAAGAAAGCATTCTTGGATCTAAATTCATGTAAACTTTTTGTCATATTTTTCGATGAGTAAGCTGTTAAATTATTGCGGACTAATTCTAAAACACCCTGTATGCAAGATACTAAATAATAATAATATTTAGCTTATTCAACATAAAAGAATATAAATGCTTCAGATAATTCTTTAATTCAGCTAGCACATTTGTAAAATGTGAAAAGTAAGAAAATAACAGGAAAGACAGGCCCCAATTCTCNTANCANNANTCCAAGCTNTGNNTGGANTAAGNATCGGNNCCTGTGNTANATAGNAATTNTAGTNCNGCGATNCGNCNNTNAACATCGCGNTAAGNNGTGNNGCAAGCTANCCCCGGNTTAAGCNNANANGCTNCNGCTTCGTCCTGTAGGANNGCTNAGNANCNTATTAGCCGCAANCGACTCGGGTCTNACGGCATNTCAATGCCGNAAGCNGTAANGTNACAGNACTNGGTACCANCNATAACANTNCCCGATCNTAAGAANCAGNGCTTANGGTCAGGNACNCTAGGNAANGCGGTAAGNTCNCANANTNTTTTCATNNACACGGNCGTNGTAGAGAGTCANCCATCGCCTACNACNNAGTGANGCAATNAGNGTCGCTANNNTNCGTTTNGCTGTNCGTTAAGANCACCCATNGCGTTTAGACAACNCACCCGNATATACGACGNATGANGACGANNNCNACGGGNANTCNTACGNTATGNCTTCTTCTCTGCTTTTGACAAGGCCCGGCTTATATATGCTATCGGGTGGTCTTGACCGTCACTGCCTTCTTGGAGCAGAATTGCCCCTATTCCCTCTATACAGGCGTCCGTGTGCATTGTACATCCTACATTCGGATTGTAATGTTTTAATACTGGGGATGACGTCAGTTTTTCTTTCAGCAGCTCAAATGCTTTCACTTGATCTTCACCCCAGCAGAATTTGTTCTTTTTTGTGGCCTCATGTAAGGGCCGTGCCAATACCGCGTAATCCTTTATAAATTTCCTATAGAAATTGCATAATCCTAAAAAGCTTTGTAGGTCCTTTGTTTTCTTGGGTGTGGGGAATTGCTTAATTCTGCAAGTTTTTCTTCCTCTGGGCTTATTCCTTCTTTGCTTACTGTGTAGCCCAAAATCCTTATCTTTTCCTGTAAATATTCGCATTTACTCGGTTTTAAGGTCAGATTGGCTTCTCTCATTTTCTGGAATACTTTTTGTAATTTTGCTAAGTGTTCCTCTAAGTTCTCTGAATAAATAATAATATCATCTAGATAAATTAGTATGTCCTTCCACTTTAAGTCCCTAAATATTCTATCTGCAAGTTGTTGGAAGGTTGCTGGTGCATTGCATAGACCAAAGCTTAATACGTTGAATTCGTATGATCCATGCCCCTGTGCCGTGAATGCCGTGTATTGTTTGGACGACTCTTCTATAGGTATCTGCCAGTAACCCGAGAACATGTCCAAAGTCGTGAAGTACTTGGCATTCCCCATGTAAGTGAGAATGTCATCGATTTGTGGTATCGGGTAACATGATTTTTTGGTGACCGGGTTTATAGTTCTTTTGTAGTCCACGCAGAACCTTGTGGTGCCATCCTTCTTCTTCACCAGTACAACGGGGCTCGCCCATGGCGAGTGGCATGGTCTTATTACTCCGCAATCGAGCATTTCTTTTATTTGTGTGTCAATGATTTCCCGCTCGGATTGTGAAACTCTATAAGGGCGGCATTTTACTGGTTTGTCTTCTGTCACTTCTATTTTGTGCTCTATAAGATGTGTTTTGCCCATAAATTTTGGTGACTTGCAGAACACATCCTCATATTCAACCAGTAGATCCTCTAGTTCCCTTTTGAACTGCTCATCCCTAATGTGGTCCAGTTTATGATCTTCTAATGTCACCACTTCTTCGTCTACTCTCTGAGTTGTACAGAGTGCTGTTGTGCTCAAACCATTGGGCTCTTCTAGCCGTGCCACCGTTGTGTCTTTGTAAATAACCCTTTCTAGTTGGCCCTAAGTTCTTGAGGGTCAGTGAAATAGAGTCTTCGGCTCTTTCTAGGTTGCACAGTAGGTTGTTGCGTACTAGCCATCCCTCATTTTGTACTACCAACATTTCTGTAGACAAGGGTATTTCCGGTGACGTTTTGATGGTTTTTTTCCTCTCCTGGCTTCAGGGTGTAATCTTCATTTGCCTTCAACTTTAGTTATCACGTGGTCACCGTTTTCTATGTAGTTTGGCAGGGTGTTCCAGGAGCTGGTTTCTTGTGTCTTGACTTTTCTTGGTCGGGGTTCTTTATTTTTTTGAAACCAGCACCGTCACACTTGTTTCCTTGAATGTCTCATACAGAAGGTCTTTAAGTTTTTTCCAATCTGACTCGCTGTTTGCGGATGTCAATCTAGGTATAGCCACCTTACTTATTTTATTTTGTACTGCCCAATCTTTCAATTTCCTACAGCACTGTTGTAGCGTATGAGTAGAGATATATTCGTTCCCTTCTTCTTTTAATATCATCTGTAGGGGTATGTCTCTTTTTCTTAAACAAACTGACCACGCTCCCTACGGGTAGTTTTTCTGTGTTGTTGATCTGCCAAATGGTCCCTGATGGCTTTTCCTACTCCCCTATCTCTACTGGGAGCCGAAGAGACTGCAACGGCCCATGCAGTGCTGCTCGGAAGATTGAAGATGGACCCCGGCATTTCCTGGACCACCTCTGTCCAGTTTCGTGTTATGCCTGGTTTTTTGGGTGCGGAATTTCGCTTTCCCCCGAGCGTTAATACCAAGTCCCGATTTAGGGTGAGTGTGTTAGATATTAAGCAAATTGATGCCTGCATTTCCCTTAAGAATTCCACGCCCAAAATGAGGGGTTGTGGTGTATTCTCTAATATTGTTGCTCTAATTTCTAATTTTCTCATGTAGTTTCCTCTGAGCTCCAGTGATGCCATTGTTTCGCCTAGACTTCTTACTTTCTGACCGCCAGCTGTCACAAGCAACGTGGGTGGGTCTCTGATCCTATGTTTTTTGTTGACCAGGATATGGCTTATCACATTTAGTTCCGCACCTGTGTCAATGATCGCCGGTACGTAATAATCGTTCACAACAGCATTTATGTATAGTATCTTATGGTACGTTGGGCCCCGAGTGGAGAGGGTGACGGGGCTTAGTTTTGCCACCCCCTGGAGTTTGGGTGCTGCTGTCTACTTCTACACACAGCAGCAAAGTGGCCTATTTTACCGCAGTTGTAGCACCTGAGCCTGTTGTCATATGTCCTCGTGGATTGGTACTGTCTTTCTGGATTACTGGCATGGTTTGTGCCATAGTCTCTCCTGAGCGGTGGCGGGGTTCTGTAAGGGCGGGGATTGCCAAAAGGTGACTGTCTTTGTGCTACTGGTCCAGCGGCCTGTTCTTCTATTTGATGCTGCGGTCTAAAAGTGAGCGGTGTCGAGAACTTTTCAGGAGCGTTATCTATTGTGACGCAAAGTTTTTTGACTTCGTCCAAGTTCCTAGGTGGGTTATTAGGAAAATTTGTGAGCCAGTAGTATTTAGCTCTTGGTATATCTTTTAGGCCCACTCTGGAAAAAATATCTACGAATTCGTCGAGATCCACGTTTTCTTTGTATTCTTCGTATAGGACCCTTAGATCATAGAAATAATTCTTTGTCTGTTCCAGGTCCCTTTGCTTCCTTTGCCTTAAACTTTGCAAGCAAATGGCGACTGTTGATACCGTCGCTAAACTCAGTCTTGAATGCTTGACAAATGTGTTGCCAGTTGCTGTCAGGGTTTGCTGCTTTATATTCTCTATACCAAATGTTTGCGGCGCCCTGCAGGTACGAGTGAAAGTATATAGTATTTTTTAACGCATCGTTCCAGCTATTGGCCACTGCCGTTCGCTCGTATGTGCCGATAAACTGAGGGGCTGAATCACTGCCCGGGTTGAACGTTGGTGGGCTCATGAATTGAGGTAGTGCGGGTGTTTTCTCCCCTGCCTCAACCGCCGAAATGGTAATGTCCGCCATTTCTCTTGACCCCTTCTTGCCTTCTAATGCTTTATCTTCTTTCTCAGGGTGTACTTGTGCTCCTGTCTCTATCACTGTATTTTCCAGATCGTTTTCTGGTTCTTGTGGCTGCTCAATGTCTTCCTTCTTGTATTTAACAAGCGTAAGGGTTAGGTAATCTGTTTCTTGCATCCACGGGTCTCCTACGCTTGAACTCCTGTGCCTTGGTTGAAAGGGGCTGCTAGGATTTGCTGATCTCAAGTTGTACGCTTTTCTCATTCCTGTTAGTGCGTACGGCTTGGTTTGGCCACAGATATGGAGATCAGTAGCCCCGGGATTCAACAAGGCGCCTCCACCATGTCACGTTTAGGGGGTAGCGCAGGAAGAGAAACAACAATCGTAGCTCAAGTATGTCTTCTTTATTTGGCACTCTATTACTCTTAGCATCGAACACCGTCCAAGAGGGGGTTGTGTGAGGGTGTGGGTGTGTGTGTGTGCGTAAGGCCTTCTGATGTGCCGCCAAGCGGAACCCGCTCGATACGAGCAGGGAACCCCTATGTCCGACAAGCCCGAAGGATTTACTTTAGGCACTGCAAGCCCTCTTGAAGTGTCGCCAAGCGAAACCCGCTCGATACGAGCAGGGAGCCCCTATGACCGACACGCCCAAAGGACTTACTTCAGGTACTGATAGGGTCAAGAGTTCGGACGGTCACCACTGGGTTGCGTAAGAACTCTAGTCTTTTCAGCCTGGACTTCCAAGAAGGTATCGAGCCGTCCGGGCACTAGAAAGTTCGGACTGATGCTCGATAGACCGACCCAGAGACCAGTGATCTTCGATGGCTTGAGACGCTGATTAAATACCCACATCGTGACCCCAATTTGCCGGTCTTGCTGATTCAGACAGTGCACTAGGGGAGACCGGGGCCCGACTAGGTAACGGAACATAGTGCAATTTATGCTATTCGTGACAATATTAAAAACCGTATGTAAAAAAATAAACAAGTTGTTAGATTCAAAAAGGCTTTTATTGAGTTTTTCTTTGAGTTATTATTCTAGTTTGTAGGCAATGAGCCTCGATAAACATAACTCTCCTGCCAGGGTACAGAACCTTGGGGTGAATTAAAATATGCGCATAGTAAGTCCCTTTGAGTTTTTGCTAAAGTTGTTGAATTATTTGATCCTATTTTGTTCACAGACGGCAGAACAGGATTTTCTCTCCAATGTCCCAAAATTTCTTCCCCTCTTTAATTTACAGAATCAGCCAATCCTGCAAAGAAAAATGCTTTTTGAAATTGAAGTTGTATTGTAAATAATTCCATGTTAATTCTTGAACTTCCATTTGCACCAGCAGCCATTGCATTTAGGTTTAGTTTAACACATTGTTTAATCCAAGAGTCTTTGATACTGATGCTGCGAATGGATGTTAGGTATAAGGAAAATTTGTCCATCAAGCTTACCAGTGGGGCAATACTTCCTTTTAGATAGTGGTAGCTCTAATTCACAAGTCTGCAAGAAATTATGCAATACGACAGTAGCTGATACTATCCGCTCACAAACCTCCACACTTGCATATATTGGTTTTTCTCAAAACTTGCCAACGTTGACTAAGGATGCCAAATGCACTTTCTATTGTACTTCTGGCTTTGCTAATTCGGTAATTAAAAATGTTTTTTCTTTTCTCCTAAATTGCTTTCAGAGTAAGGTCTGATAATGTTGTTATGAAGTGGAAAAACGGCATCAGCAACCACAAAATATGGCAATTTTATATCACAGTTGGGTAATGACTTAAATGGTGGTAAATCTAATTTTCCATGAAGAAGAGCATGCCCCATACCACTCTTTTTGAAAACAGTTGAGTCATGGTTTCCACCTGAGGCTCCAATATCCACCATGGTAAATCATAAAAATTTAGTTTAAGTATTATTATTCACTGTAAAAATTTAAGGTGATTATAAATGATAAGTTTATGGAGGTTATTACATGACATATAGACTAACAAGTCCAAGTACATAATTAGTAAATATTAAATAAAAAGTTGTAGCTTGTAGCTGCAATCATTTTTCTTTAAGCTCGAACCCAAAACAAAAATAAAAAAAGTTAATAAAATCATGTGGAAACTATCATCTTTGTGATAATATTCATCTGTCAATACCAGGTTAACCCAACTGCAGGTCCAAAAAGAGCAAAAAGATTTAATTTTAGTATTAGTCATAAAAAATTTTAGTTTTTAAGTGAATTCAGTTATTACTAATACTAAAATTAAATTATTTTTTTTTTTTACAAACTCCTTGGGTCATAAGCATTGATTCTATTCTTAGTCCTAATATTAATACTATAACTAAAAACTAAATTTTGTTTTATAAACTAGGCTTAAGTCCCTTCCATTTCATCAAATGTATGCAGTACATACTTTACAAAGACATTGTATAATACATATTAACTTAATGTTGAGCAATGCCGTTTACTAAAGTGTATAATGATAATTATTAAACATAAAACAATAATGAAAACTGCATTGGTTTTCATTTGAATGTTAATTAAAATAAAATCAATATACTGACCTTAAACCTTGCTTTTTTATTCACTGTTCTAATGTAAGTAGTTGAACCCATTGCACACAATTTCACTCTTATATCAACTTGATTGATATGTTGCAATCTTCTTAGTGTGTAATTTGTTCTTCGCTTAGGTCAATTTCTTCATAAAAGTTGTATTTTCTAATCCACATGGAAAATTAGTGAAATTCAGCATATACAGGATACAAATCTGTGAAATAGGCTCAATTTGTTATTTGAACCACCCTTTAAAAAATTGTTAGACTAGAAAAATTGTTAGTAATGTATACAAGTGATGCACCAGCAGAGATTATTTAGGTTAGGTATGAAATTGCCATTGAAATCTTACCTGAGCTAGCAGGCGTTGTGTGCATTATGACCATTGAAAAATATACATTTACTTGAATTTAGTGTATAATCTTCACCAATTCTTAAGCCTGGTTTATAAAAGAAAATTTAAATTTAGATTTAAATTTAGTAGTAAATTTAAATTTAGCTGTAACTCTAAAAAAATATGGCGTTCATAAAAGAAATATTTTAAGTCTTAAATCACTGACTGCTAAACGCCAAAGTTGTCATTTGCGCTCATTTGACATAGGTCAACTGTCAAAAATATTAAGTGACATCCGGGATTCCCACATACCCAGTGTTGTGATTTTGGTATTTTTGGTTTTGTTTTGAATAGAAAAATGGAATATTCCAAGGAAATGATATTAGGAATCTGTATGACTGCTTTTGCAGTAACTGTGGGTTGTGCAATAGCCCTCAAGAAAAAAAGAGTTCGAAGATGGTCAGTGAGGCCTATCAATCGAAATAGAAACAAAGAAGGTGTTCTGGCCACATTACTAAAAAACATGGAACATATGGAAACGGATCACCAGCAGTTTTTCGTTTACACTAGGATGACTCCAAACCTATTCAATGTTTTGCTGTCCAAAATTGTTCCATCTATTACAAAAAATAGTTGTGGTGGTTCTCTTTCTCCTCGTCATAGACTATTTATGACAATACAGTAAGTATTAAAAATAATGTCTATAAAAACGTAACCTACTCTCTCTTTATTTTAGTTACTTAGCTGAAGGTTGTTCCATGCAGGAGGTGGCTTGGAATTATCGGGTGGGAAAGTCAACTTCATCAGTCATAATAAAGGAAACTTGTGAAGCATTGTGGAATATATTGGCTCCTGAATATTTGACACAACCTACTGAAGACAAGTGGATTGAAATTTCCGATGAATATTATAGAAGATGGAACATGCCTAATTGTGTGGGTGCAGTTGATGGCAAACACATAGTCATTCAGGCACCAGCTCATTCAGGAAGTGAATTCTTAAACTATAAGAAAACATTTAGTTTGGTATTAATGGCAGTGTGTGATTCATATTATCGTTTCAGCCTTGTTGATATTGGGGCTGCTGGAGGAAACCACGACAGTACTGTGTTCAAAAACAGTTGTTTTGGGCAAATGCTTTTAAGCAATAGTTTGTTTATTTCCGAGGAGAGAACCTTACCAAAATCAAATGTAAAAATGCCTTGTTTTATTGTTGCTGATGCAGCTTTTCCATTACACAAAAACATTATGCGTCCATATCCAGGAACACAGTTAAGTGATAAAATAGCTATTTATGTAACCAGTTACGAAAAGATCGATTTTGTGTAACGAATGAATGTTTGTAGGGCGAGCGCAGCGAGGTCCTACAATTTGAATGAGTTACACAATAAGACATTTTCGAAACGTGTTGCATACATAATTTTTTCTAATTTTGACCAAAAAGCGGTAAAAACCATCTTTTAAAGTGATTTAACACAAATATTCACTTTCATAGCACCTTGTATAAACAGTGACAACGACATGTTATGATGGATGTCGCCCATATGTTTCTACGGAAATGCATAAAAACAGGGAGTGATGAAATGAACTTTTCATAACTAGTTACATAAAGTGATACTTTATGTAACTAGTTACATAAAGTAAAACGTTTTGTCCCTCTAATCAGTTTTGAAAAGTGTCACTTTATCTGCCAAAATTAGAAAAAGAATATTTTTAATTATCGTTTGTCACGAGCACGTCGGTGTATTGAGAACACTTTTGGCATTATGGTCTCTCGATGGAGGATTTTGAAAAGACCACTGACAACACAACTGGAAACAAGTGAAGCTATTGTTCAGGCAGTAGTGGTTCTACATAACTTTCTCCAAAGCAGTGAAGAAGATCTCAGCCTCTTAGAAAAAAAGTACTGCCCTACAGGGTTTGCTGACTATGTGGATCAAGAAGGGAGACTGCAAGAAGGATTATGGAGAGGTGAAAATGCTGAACTGAGGGCACTGGGAAGAGTGAGAGGAAATAATCCTTCTCGCTTGGCTTTAAAAATCAGGGACCCCTTGCTGACTATTTTGTATCCCAGCAAGGTATGGTTCCTTGGCAGGAGGATCACATCTACAGAGGGGGAGCTCCAATGTTATGAAACTGAAATAATTTGTTATATACATATTTCATATTAATTTATTATTATGTGTATGACATTTTTTTTTATGTATATAATATTTATCAATACCCAATTAATGTTTTTAATTTTATTGCATTTTAGGCTGTGTATATACCTTGATTAATTAGATTATAGGCATTAGGTACTATTTTTATGTTTGACTAATTAAAACCATGTTTTTAATAAAAACTCTGTATTTTTTACAGGTAGTGGTTCAAATAACATAACAGGAACATGCTAAGTTTTATATATATTTTTTACATACCTATATATCACAAAAATACCACAGTATGTAGGTAGTCCAACACAAGTTTGAGATCCTTCATTATTGTCTTACTTGAACTTACTTCCTATACTAGCATAAGTCAAAATATCACAGGTCTCTTAAAAATATGAACACAAAATAAGTCTAAACTCATCTAACTTTTGTCATAGGTATATCAGTTCCTCTGAACAGTAAAAACAACATTTCACAATAGGAATGAAAACATAAACTAAACTGGTATTCCATTGAGCAAATGGCCTAGAGATAAAAGAAAGTGCCAGAGGGAATCTGAAAACTCAGATGGTTTTTCTTTTTTTGATGATGCCTGTTCTAGGAAACAATTAATGTTTTGGCCCATCATATTACAAGTTTCCACTAATTTTGCCACATCTTGCCCTGCACTTTTCTTTTTTATTACTTTTATTTTATTTTTCTCAGTTCTGACCACTTGGGAGGGTCCTGCCTGACAACTAGTTTGCGAATCTGATGTTGCATCAAATGTTTCATCCATCTGACTAGACCTGTTGAAATCGAGGCTACCACTATTGAAAACCATGTCTTTTATTGGATCCCATATTTCAGGGGTTGGCTTTTCCATTGTGAATGTGGTTTTTGGTTTCTTGGCCTGGGTTTGTTGAGGTTCTTTTGTTTCCTCATTACCACAACTACTGGATTCTTCATTTTCTTCCTCATTGGTTTTTTGTTTTGGGACTAAGTTAGATTTTGTTCTGATAACAATTAAAAAAAAAACACTAAATAAAATAGAAAATATTAGAATCGCTACTCTATACTACCTTCGAGGAACAACCACGTCATTTAAAAAATGGCATAGCCCATATAAAGGCCACAACACAAAGTAAGGGGCCGACCCAGATGGGACATTTTTTTCCATATCCCAATGCAATCATGAACTGTAAAACTACATATAAAAAAGTCATTTCTATTGTAACAAAAACATTACCAGGTAATCCGACAATTTGGGAAATTGTTTTCCAAGAATTGGCCACCGCCAATGCATCTTTATGACTTGGATGTTTTTTATCCCAAATATTATAGCGTTTTCGGCTTATTGCTCTCGGGCAATCGGAGATCGCTCTACTCGCGATCGCTGTGTTCGACTTGGATATGTCGATCAATCCGTTTGCGAGCTGTACGTTCGGCTTGGACTGAACCCGCTCGAAAATCGAATTGCGATCGCTCTCGGCAGCTCCGAATTATTTGACGAAGCGACGAGCCACCATAAGAAATATAACCTAACAAATTTTTATTTCTGTTTTGGTTGTTTTGTATGTCGCGTTTGGTGTTTTTGAATATGAATCGGTCTCAGCAAATCCTGCAGATATTGGAATTATTGTCTTCCTCAGAAAGTTCTGATGAAGAAGAATTCATTTCAAAGGTTGTGTGCTATGGTAAAGTTACCCAAAAAATGAAGATACGCAACTACGTGAAAGATGTAGTTGAGAAATACTCAGATGATCAAGTAAGTTGCACTTTAATAATATCTATGCGTTAAAATAACTGTTGATTCATTCTTTCAGTTTAAAGAGCATTTTCGTATAACGAGAGGCACATACAAAAAGCTTGTGAGGTTATTTAAGAGAAGCAGGTTTTTTCCAAAGGGAAGGCATGGTTCAAAAGTGCACAGTGCAGAAACTCATATTCTCTCATTCTTGTGGTTAGTTCCTTATGTTATATGTTGTACTGTATAAAATAACTAACAATTCAAACTCATTGAAGGATAGCTGGGAATAAAACTGTTTGAAGAAGTGTTGGAGATCGGTTCAATATTAGTTTATCAACTTTACATGTGATCACAAGGCGGGTGATTAATTTTCTGCTTTCAATTGCACCCAATATTATACGTTTTCCTGAAACGAAAGAAGAAAAGAACCAAGGAGCCACAGAATTTGAACAGGTATATCATTCTTATATTTATAATATTGTAATAAAGAGTTCTAACACAGTATAGCTACACTGTGGTTCTAACTAACCTCTTCTATGACTTCAAATCAGATATCTGGATTTCCTGGAGTAGTAGGCTGCATTGATGGAACTTACATCAATATAAGGACCCCAGCCAACAAACTGAGGTCAACTTACACCAACAGGCATGACATGCAGTCCATGACTCTACAGGGAATTTGTGATAGCCGACGTCGTTTTCTAGACGTATTTACCGGTGTTCCATCAAAAATTCATGATGCGAGGATTTTTAGACTGTCATTTATTTCTTCCAAAGTGAATAGTTTAGGTCCTCAATTCCATGTTTTGGGCGATAGTGCCTAGCCATTCATTCATTTTCCATCGGAAAATCTTCTGACTCCTTATAGGGACTATGGGAACTTAACCCCAAGTCAGAAAACCTATAATTACAAATTCTCAGCTACGAGAGTGAGAATTGAAAACACATTCGGTATGTTGAAAGGGCGGTTTCGACAGTTGATGAAACTGGAATATCACTCGGTCAGAAAATTGGCTTCATTTATAATTGCCTGTTGTGTCTTACACAATGCCTGTATAGACAATGGTGATTTATTTCAAGAGGAGCCATGTTCTGAAGATATAGGTCAAGAAAATTATGCACCTGAAGTTCATGGCAATAGAGAGCAGGGAATGATTAAAAGGGATAATATTGCTGTGTTACTCTCAAATAGGGAATAATTCCTTTGCATTTCAATGAATATATAGATGTTAAGAATTATATTTAATGGGTTTCATTTTTTATTCCTTTTAAAAACAAAAACTATGATTATTTTACTTTTTATTATAAAACAGGTGAGTATTAAAAATATATCAAAAATAAAATTTTATAAACTCAAAACGTAAAAATTACAAAACCAAACATAAACAAATATTCTTATAAAAAATTAAACTCAACATACTACAGTCTTAAAAAAATGCAGGACTAGAAATGTTAAAAAAACAGGTAATACATTCAAATGTCTTTTGAAAAGTCAGCTTAGTACTTAGTCCTTTTTCTCAGACCCAAAAAGTTCTTTAATAAGCTTTAACTTCTCTTGATGTCTTCTTTCTTTATTTTGTTCCTTTTCATCATGTAGCTCCTTCAAGAATTTAATCATTTCTTTTTCATTTGTGGAAGATTTTCTTTTATTAACTTTTATTGTAGGATTACTAGAGATATTTTTTAATAATTCTTCTTTATTAGCACTAATTAAAATCTCTGGTTGGATGCTATCATCAATTGACTGATTTTTTTCTATTTCAGTAGCAAAAGGGACTTCAACTCTAACTTCTCCTGAAGTTCTGTTATTTCCAATAGCATTCACTTTTCTTTTTATTATTGTTTTGTACCTGGTCTCACACTGACCAGGAGTTCTTACCAGATTCAGGTGTAATTTTATTTCATCACTAATCTTTTGCCACATAGTTTTTTTGTTTCTAAATTTTTTTAGAGGTCCAACTAGAGGTAAGTATTCATGATATAAATCCAATAGTAACTTTGTTTCGCTATCCCCCCATTCGAATTTGACATCTTTTTGTTGGTACAATAGATCCGTCGTTTTCTGACTTGTTCCTTCCATGCTACTATTGGATGGACAAAAATTTGCTTCACTTAAAGATAAAGATAACTTATTGTTACCTTATAATAATGATTGGTCTATGTACAGTATTTTATCAATGCCTACAATAAAATGAGATTTAAAAATTGAGTAATAGAAAAGTAGCAAGAATATGTTATAACATTATTCAAATAAGTAAAAGATTCCTACCAATCTCTGTCACTTCACATAAAAGATTATTGTCTTGGGATATAGGTTGGCCGTCAGCCCCTAAAATAATTCTATTTACATAGAGTGTTTCTGGGTTTTCCATTATAGCTGAATAAAACAGAGCTGAAATTTCTACAAAAAAACACTAAAAAGTTTTGAATATTTATTTTCTGAATATTTACCGCGCAAAGTGACACATGACAGATCTCGATCGCATGTTTCCCATGTTCGCGTTGCTGCATTGACTCTGAAATAAATAACTCCAGATTGCAGCGCGGTTGACCGAAATCAAATCTCTGACGTCACAAATCGCTTGTCGAGCGATCGCAGATCAATCTAAAAGCCGTAAGCCGAAAACGCTATTAGTAAACTGCTGTACCAGCTCGATTATTTTGCTGTCTAAACTTAAATTTTCTTCCATAGCATACACGGAATACACAAAACACAAAAATAGAAATTGGAAAAACTTATTATATTACTAGGCTTCAATTTGACCGTTTAACCGTAACCTTTAGCTGCCAGGAAAAACCTTAACCAAATATTCAAATTCAAAACACAAATCAGCTGATTGTGTCATTGGTGGGGACGCTTGCGCAGTAGCAAGATGATTTAACTTTAGCGTTAACTTTAAGAGAATTTAGAATTTTAAGTAAATCCAAGGTCAGGAGATACATTAAAGTTAAATTTCATTTATGAACGTCTTGATTTAAAACCACTAGTCCTATTCTTAAAGTTAATACTAAATTTAAATCTAAATTTAAATTTTCTTTTATAAACCAGGCTTTAGACTATTGTAATAAAAATACAATTACTTTAGCTGCATGTTAATTTTTTTGACACAACAAAACAAAAACAAAAGCCAAGTGACAAGTTGGCATTTGACATCACAACAGACCCAAGATGGCCTATCATCGGAACTTCTTTCCTCAATGCGATACGCCGGGTGACGTCACAGTGGATGCTCGGGTGCACAATATGCATTTAATAGCCAAGGGATTACAGGCGTTGTCTGTGGTTTGGTATTACTATTTGATTTCCTCTCTACATTAAAGTAGTCCATCTTCACAGAGTGGAGACATTACATTCTTCTGAGATGGTATTTATAGGAAGGGGTAATTTGGACTAAACGAAATATCTAAAAATTTATATTCATTAAGCATTGGATTTATTGTTTTAAAAGAACATTGCAGCAGCCCAATATGTTTTCTTTACAATCATAGTACCTGATAGGCAGATGTTGTCTCATATAAGAGGTTTCTAGAACTAATATTTAAACTCACCACAAACTACTTTATTAAAAAATATGACTACTATTTCTTAGCATGCTTTTAGATAAGGCTACATATACTCGTAAGACGTATGAGCATTAGAGGTTGGCTATGTTTAATAATTCAAATTATTACTGGATTATTTTTAGCCATACATTTCTGCTCTAATATTGAAGCAATGCAGTTTACTGAATCATCTAATGATGATATTGTTATATTGTGTTAAACATAAAAGAACACTGTAAACTGCAATAATTTTCACTTTTCAGTGAATGTTAATATTGGAATTATAGTATTAATGTTAGTTTGAATAAAAACAGTTAAAGCTGGGTTTATACAGCGCACAATGCATAACTTAATGCATAACATTGCACAAGAAATCACAAGGGTTTCTTTTTGGTGTTTATACAGTCGCACAACATATAATTTTTAACCAATAAGAAGAGCTTATGACAACACGTGATAAATGTCATTGCAATGTGAAATGTAATTTTTCTGTCACTTGCCATTTGTCAATCATGTCAAGCACAGATAAGGAGGATAAGGCAAAAAAGGTGTGCTTGCTGTTGTAAAGTTGGAAAAGGGGAAAAAAACCATTTTTAATAACAACTATATATATATGAATTCTCCATATTTAGAAAGCCAACACAAACCGACCATCCCTGATGATTCCAACCACCACTCGCAACACAAGATGGCAGGGTTCAGGTGTTATTATTCCATGCTATTTCCTGCATAGAACAACCTTCTGATAAATAACTGAAAAACAGAACTGGCAATACTACACATTTTTATTTGGAATTGAGAATATACTTACTGCAGAGTGAGGGCAAGACGTTGTTTTGGGCTGATTTTTTGTCTTGTCTTTCTGCAGGAATGGCCCCACAAGAGCTAATAACTTATGGAACAGTTCTGGAGTCATACGCGTATATTTGAAAAACTGCTCTGTATCATGTTTTTCTGCAAACTGAACAATTTTTTCAAAAACACTATGTTCATTGCGTTTTATATTCATAGGTCGCGTTTTAAACCTCCGTATTCTCCTTTTCTTGACATCTACTTAATGCTGTAGCTGCAGCACCCATCAAGAGTAGAAGCCCCAATTGTTGCCAAGGTTCCATCTGCAATTGTTTAATAAATTCTTGATGTAAAGAGAAACTAATTAGCTCTAGATAATGTTTACCACTAAACTCTGTTTTTTCCGTAGACACTTCAACTGTTTTTATTGCACTAAATGACCAAAAAATTACAAATACAAAATCAACAACAAACCACAATTCTTGAACAATCCAAATCCACAATTCATAAACAAAACAATAACACAATACAATGACGGACGGCGGATGTCAAAATATGACATTACAAAATTTTGCGCATGCGTACAGCTGTTTTCGCATAAGAATTGCATAGAAAGTTAAAAATTATGAACTTTCTATGCGGTATTGTGCAAGTGTTGTGCGCTGTATAAACGACAGTAGGCATTACTGTAAAGCCATCTTTCTATGTTATGCATTAAGTTATGCATTGTGCGCTGTATAAACCCAGCTTAACTTAGCTTATATTAGTGTATTTGGGTTATCACTATTGTGGAAGCAAAACACATTCAATTCATGTCCAAACATCAAACTAATTTAATAAAACAACTAAAGAACAAAATTAACATTAACATGTTCCAAGAGTAGTTAACCTCTCTTTTTGTTCTAACCTTAGAACTTGTGGTGTGTGGCGGTATGGCTTCCCAAAAGTTGATGTTTGCTTTGGATGAAGGGTAGAAAGGAAGAGTAAAAACTAACCTAAATTAAGTTTAACCAACAATCCGACTCAATCTTTTCAACACGCGGACTGGACTGACTCGCAACAAAAAAGCAAATCACATTACGCAAACAATTGCTTATGCACATGACTCAGTTGGGAGGAACTTCTGTTACCACAGACATGTTACGTACCTTGTGGCTGCAACATTTTCCAGCAACTATTCAAACAGTATTATTAGCAAATAATGGTCCTGTAGATGAACTAGCCAAACTAGCAGATAAGATGTTAGAAATTGAACAACCACGTTCCTTTGCAGTACAGCAAGCCGATTCTCAGCTGAGTGAGGTTGTCTCACAGCTTGCTCAACAAGTGGCAGCTCTTTCGTCGAAAGTGGATTCTGCACTAACTTCAGGACTCGCTTCATCAGCTGCACAAAGAAATGAATCCAGAGTAGCTGACAAGTTTCCAGCGCAACACCAACAATCATGGGATCCAACGTTGCTTCCAGATGGTTTGTGTTGGTATCACCAAAGATTTGGTCCTAAAGCACGTAAGTGTGTGGCTCCCTGTAACTATAAGCCGGAAAATGGGCCGGCACGTCGATAAAGACGGGAGTTGATGTGCCTTATGCCAGTCACCGTCAATCGAATCTTAGTCAAGTTAGTAGGGTAAGTTGTAGACTAGTCATTTTTGACCCACTGTCTAATGTACATTTTTTAATTGACTCTGGGTCAGATGTGTCAATTTTGCCTCAAAGACATGCAGGCAGGCCTATTGATAATAAATTCAACTTTTTATTATATGCAGCTAATAATACTCCTGTGCGTACATATGGATCTCGACTTTTAACTGTTTCTTTAGGTCTAAAACGCACATTTACTTGGCGATTTATTTTAGCTGACAGACCGGGCAATTATCGGGGCGGATTTTTTACATAAGTTTCATTTGTTAGTTGATGTCCAAAGACAGAGGCTTATTGACAGTGAAGCTTAATCATTTGCTCTTGGTAAGTCAACTTTCTTATCAGAAAAGGATTCAATCAACACTATTTCTTCTTCCTGTAAATATTATGACATTCTGAAGCAGTTTCCTTCCCTCACCCAGTTCTCTACTACACCTGGTAATTTACGTCACCACACCTCGCATGTTATTTTAACTGAAGGTCCCCCAGTAGCTTCAAAAGTTCGGCGTCTTCCTCCAGATAAATTACAGGTAGCAAAGCAAGAGTTTCAATTTATGGTTGAGCAGGGTATATGTCGCCCTTCCAGCAGTCCATGGGCAAGCCCCCTTCATATGGTACCTAAAAAGACAGCTGCAGAGTGGCGTCCAGTGGGTGACTATCGTAGACTTAATGCTGCTACTTTAGAAGATAAATACCCCGTACCCAATTTGAATGATTTCTCTTTCCTTTTAGAAGGGAGAACAATTTTCTCAACAATAGATTTGGTACGGGCTTACCACCAAATCCCTGTGGATTCAGATTCTATCCCTAAGACTGCTATAATTACCCCATTTGGCCTTTTCGAGTTCACTCGTATGCAGTTTGGACTTCGGAATGCCGCTCAAACATTTCAACGCTTTATACACGAGGTATTGTCTGGTTTACAGTTTTGCTTCCCCTATATCGACGATATTTTGATCGCTTCTACCACCGCGGAGGAACATAAGCAGCATTTATGGCAAGTGTTTGACCGCCTGTCTCAATATGGACTTACAATTAACATCGGAAAATGCAGTTTTGGCCAACCGCAGGTAAAATTTCTTGGGTACGAGATGTCAGGTGAAGGTTCTCGTCCTTTGCCTGACAAAGTAACCGCAGTTTCTAATTTTCCATTGCCTAAGTTTGCTGAAGATTTAAGACGGTTTTTGGGTATGTTAAATTTTTATAGAAAATGTCTGCCTAATGCTGCTCAAAATCAGGCTATCCTCCATCTTTTGCACAAGAATTGTAAACGCAACGACCGGACTCCTCTTCAATGGTCTCCTGAATCTTTGGCTGCATTTGACAAGTGCAAATCGGAGTTAGCTAACGCCGCCCTTTTAATCCACCCCTATTCTTCTGCACCAGTGTCTTTGACAGTTGACGCTTCGGATTTTGCTATGGGGGCGGTAGTAGAGCAGTTTGTGGATAACAATTGGAAACCACTTGGTTTTTTTTCACGTAAGTTCTCGTCAGCGCAAATGAAATATAGTACTTATGATCGAGAACTTTTAGCTATTTATACAGCAGTTAAATATTTTCGCTATTTGCTCGAAGGACGGCATTTTCGAATTTTTACTGATCATAAGCCTATTACATTTGCATTTAAGCAAAAATCAGATACCGCTTCTCCTCGCCAGGTTCGCCAGTTGGACTACATTGGTCAATTTTCTACAGACATTACTCATATTAGTGGGAAATGTAATGTGGTTGCAGATGCGCTTTCCAGAGTTGCTACTATTGAATTGCCAGTGGGTTTAGACTATTGTACTTTCTCCAATCATCAAAAAGAGGATCCAGAGTTGTTACGATTGTTGGATAATTCTGATTCAACATCACTAAGTTTAACTCAACGAGTTTTCTCAAACACAGATGTTCCTATTTACTGTGATGTTAGCCTTGGTAAACCACGTCCTTTTGTTCCTCTACATTTTCGGCAGCGAATCTTTAATAATTTACATAATCTTTCACATCCAGGTGCCAGACCTTCTATTAAGCTTGTGAGCGAACGTTTTGTATGGCCTTCGATGAGAAAAGATGTGCGACTTTGGACAAAGACTTGTTTGGGTTGTCAGCGTGCGAAAGTGCAACGTCACACATCTACGCCATTCCAGAAATTCGATATCCCAGACGAGCGTTTCCAGATGGTTAATATTGACATTATTGGCCCTCTGCCACCTTCACAAGGTTACACCTATTGTCTTACTTGCATTGATCGATTTTCATATTGGGCAGAAGCCTTTCCTATTTCGAATGTGACAGCGGAAACGTTCGCGTCCGTATTCTACAACAATTGGATTTGCCGTTATGGGACACCATTACGCATTGTAACGGATCAAGGACGACAATTTGAAAGTGCTTTGTTCACTGCGCTCTCTATGCTTATGGGTGCAACACGCGTCCGTTCTCCCTACCATCCAATGGCCAACGGGAAAATTGAAAGATGGCATAGGACATTAAAAGCAGCCATCATGTCATATGCTAATTCAAATTGGTCCGTCATCTTACCTACTGTCCTTTTAGGGTTGCACTCCACGATAAGGGATGACATTGGTTTGTCACCTGCAGAAATGTTGTACGGGACTACAATACGGTTACCCGGGGATTTTTTCGAGTCATCCGTCATTCCGGTCGATCCTTTATCATTTGCAGAAAAGCTTCGACAAAAAATGCAGTTGTTGCGCCCTGTTCCTGACAGTAATCATTCCCATCATAAAGTTTTCGAGTCGACGGAATTATCTTCGTGTACTCATGTATTTGTGCGTAATGACGCAGTCAAAAAACCTCTTCAACCCCCTTACGACGGCCCCTTTTTGGTAATAGCTCGCACTCCAAAATACTTTACTATCTCAATGAGAAATCGCGAAGTAAATATCTCGAAAGATCGCATTAAACCTGCCTTTATTCTTGCCCCGAACGCTGTTCAGCATGATCATCAGTATGCACGCACAGAGTTGGTTACAAATAATTGGCTGTCTATTGATAATATGTCGAAGAATTTATAAAGTGTTTACTGTTGTTTTTATTTTGTATCCATTTTTTTTTTTTTTTTTGAGCAGATGTAAATAGTTATGTTTGTAATAACTCCGTTTTTGGGGGGGGAGTACTGTGGCGGTATGGCTTCCCAAAGTTGATGTTTGCTTTGGATGAAGGGTAGAAAGAGGAAAGAGAAAATACTAACCTAACTTAAGTTTAACCAACGATCCGACACAATCTTTTCAACACGCGGACTGACTAAAAACAAAAACAAGCAATCTTATTACGCAAACCATTTATATCATAGTCTTTAGTTTAAGAAAGTAGTTACACATAAGTAATGTTGTTAATCGTTTTGTGTTGAGTTAATAAACCTTAATTTAAAGTGTTAAGTGGATGTGTTTTGACTTCGAACCTGAACAACCTAGCTCAAATCCATTTTGGATACTACGAACCATTAAGAACTGAGATAATTTCCCACAGTCTTGCAAAATCGCGGTAAATTTAGAACATCAAAAAATGACATACGTCAACGTCAAATGTCACACTGGCGTTAGCACAGGCCAAACAGTCGGTGGCACTTTTCAAAAAACATCAGTTTTTTATATAATGGCCGCCTCACTTCTGCCGAAGCTCGCGACTTAGGCCCTTCGCGTTTCTCGCGGGTAAACTTGTTTCGTAGCGTCTTCCACATCTTTTGGCAGTCTTTTACTAAAAAAAGAACGGTATAATGGTAATAATTGAATAATAAAAACGCATCTCAAACAAGATACCTGATATTTTTAAGGCAGCCGCCATGTCAGCCCATGCGGCTTCCTTTTTTATATTATTTTTGTAGTCCTTGTGAGCCAAGTTGTACAGGTATTCATAGTTTTAAATCAGGTCTATAAGCAATTCCTCTGTCTCTACAGACAAACCTACTCCTACTTCACTTTCTCCTTGCGATTCCTCCATGTCCATCTCAAACACAACACAAAACGACGCAACACAACAAAAAAACGCACAGATAACCAAGCCAAGCCAAGAAAACGGTCGAATGACTGGAACGTGCCTTTTAATAATTTTGTGTTGACGTTAGAAATGTCAATATCATCTGATCTTTAAGCTGAAGTTTAAGCACTCTCATTGGTTGAATCGCGAATCACGAGCAACAGAAATAAAATTTGGTTAAATGGGAACAGCAGAGAATAACGGCCAGCAACAATGGAAACTACGAGCAACGCGATAACCGAGGTTTATAAATGTATGCGTGCGAATCCCTATGTGTTATTTTCGGAACAGCGCCAATCACGAACAACGAATTACGAGCAACGGGAAACAACAGAGTTTTTAAATCCAGCTTAAGCGGTTGTCGAGCAACCGTATCAGCAACAATGACTTGAAAACAAAACTTGAACAAAAATCAAAACCATTTTCCCATGTTAATCTCCTATGTCCAGGGTGCTCCTGGACACCTGTTGTACTAGTTCTACAAACCACTTGTATGAGACAACATCTATCAAGTACTATGATTGTAAAGAAAACATCTTTGTGCTGCTGCCATGTTTTTTTTAAACAATAAGTGATGAATCTAAATTTTTAGATATTTTGATTATTCGAACTTACCTATCTCAAAAGGAAAGTAATGTCACCACTCTGTGAAGATGGACTACTTTAATGTAGAGAGAGAATCAAAGAGTAATACATAACCACAGACCACGCCAGTAATTCCTTCGGTTATAGGGCATATTGTGCCCCCGAGCATCCACTGTGACGTCACCCGGCGGATGGCTTTACGTAAACAAGTTCCGCTGATCGGCCATCTTGGATCTGTTGTGATGTCAAATGCCAACTGGTCACTTTGATTTTGTTTTTGTTTTTGATTTGTCAAAAAAATTAACATGCAATAATTGTATTTTTATTACAATAATAATCGGTGAAGATTATACACTAAAATCAAGTAAATGTATATTTTCAATGGTCATAATGGATACAATGCCTGCTGGCCCAGGTAAGATTGCAATAGCAATTTCATACCTAACTTTAATAAACCATGTTGATGCATAATTACTACAAACTTTTATAGGTAGTCTGACATTTTTTAAGGTGGTTTAAGCAAGAAATTGGGCCTATTTTAAAGATCTGTATCCTGTATATGCTGAATACGGGTTTTGCGAAGAATAGCTAACCACGAATTTTGAGTCAATTTTTTTTTTTTTTTTTGGGTTAGGTTACGTCCTATATAGTACAGATAAAAAAGAAAAAATGCGAACGATCCACAATTTTTGTCACAAAATCGTTCAAAAAATCGATGATTTTTACAAGCATTTTGTGGAATTTGATCAGCTGATTTGGAAAGTTCGTCTGCGCTGTTGCCAAATCGCACGCGTAGTCTGAAATCAAATATTACATCATTCTTAAAAAATTGTAGAACTGTTTCTAAAGAAAAAAATAATTTATTCAACCTATGCTAATCAAGTGACACATAATAAAGGCACATATTAAAGTATTGAAAGAAATGACTAAAAAACAACAAAGAAAAAAAACATATCTTAAAAAAATTGTAATATCAAAACTTCTAAAATATATAAAACAAAATGAAGGTTTGGAGAAAAAAAAACTAAGCTGACTAAAAGACTGCCAAATTAACACAATTGATCAGCGAAAATTGTACTTTTTCTTTAATTTGCGCCAGAAGGTTTGTAAATCGCCTACTCGCAGTTCCGCCGTATGCCTGCTCCCACATAAATTGGTCGGCGTACTCGTGAATAAAAGGCGATTGTAAACACACCTAACCTTCGCAAGTATTGTTTGAAGCAGGCCCAGAAACCTTCAATGCAATTGGTACAAACAGCACTTTCAGGATCCACAAAATTTCTTGAGTGGTTCACTGTTTTGTGAAACATATGGATAGACCCCCCTAAATTATTTAATCCAGCATATCCGCGCCAGCAATCAGTCCAAATTTCAGAACCGGGTAGAACATGCTTGAATAATAGCTTCTTCTAACGTGCTGGCTGAACGATTGGAAATGAATAAAATAAAACCACGTTTGGTGGTTACATCATAAATTCCAAGAATCCAACGCGCCGGTACTACGCGGCCTACGTTATATTTTCGTTTGGTAATTACGGACTCGTCTATTTGAATGACGTTTCCTACACCACCTTTAAAAAAACGTATTGAAATAAATAGTTAAAAAATAAATTTAAAATACTCATACCAAACAAAAACAACTCATCATGGCGCATTATGTTCCATGAGCAAATATCCCTAAGGAAACGATATTGTTGAATCCCTGCCGTTCTTGAACAACCTGCCGAAATAGATGCACATCCCACCCTTATCAGGCAGGCCCACTCCCACATTAAAAAAATGATCGTTCGAATAGGTAATTTACACCTTTCGAAGAACGACCCAGTCAAAATAGAATAAAATGCCCTGCATGTGGGGCACCGAAACATATACCCTAATGGAGCTGAACTATTTCTTTGCAGTGAGCACTTTCTCCTGCAGTTACGCTTTTTCCAAAAATATTTTGTACCTCCATTTTCAGTTGCAAGTTGAAAAAACCGTTCAATTAAAAATTATTGGCACGCGCACTACAAATACTGACAAAATAACACGCTTTTAACCTTAATTTGCAACTCTGGCAACAGTGCAGCAGCCCCGAGATTTTGAAAGATTCCGAAAGATGTCGCGCAAATCGCGTGTTTGAACACGGTTGTCACGTTTCGTGCGGAACGCATTTTATGAATGTAAATTATTCTTATTGCAAGTTAAAAAAAATTTAAATAACATTGAAAATCCTTCACTTAAAATAACAGTAATAGAAAATTAGTCCACTACTAACTCTGAAGTACTAGTTTGTAAAGAAAATTTCATGTTTCTTGTAAATAAAGTAAAAACCATCTTTCAATTTCAAGTTCCAATAAGAAAGTTGGCAAACAGCGGACAAAGCATCTCGTCGTAGTAAATTCGTGGTTAGTTATTGTTCACAAGACCCGCTGAATACTTTACTACTTTTTCATGTGGATGAAAAAACACAACTTTTATGAAAAAATTGACCTAAGCGAGGAACAAATTACCCACTAAGAAGATTGCAACATAGTTGAAGAGTGAAATGCTGTGCAATGGGTTCAACTACTTACATTAGAACAGTGGATAAAAAACCAAGTTTTAAGGTCAGTAGGTATACTGATTTTACTTAAATTAACATCCAAGCATTGCAGTATTTATTATTGTTATGTTGAACACAATAATTAATAATTATTCACTTTAGTAAACTGCATTGTTCAACCTT
The DNA here is from genome assembly GCA_018691245.2 of Ips nitidus. NCBI lineage: Eukaryota > Metazoa > Arthropoda > Insecta > Coleoptera > Curculionidae > Ips > Ips nitidus. Next base: position 6,845,076 of record CM042798.1, read on the forward strand.
CAGTTAATATGTATTTATACAGTGGCTTTTTTAAGTACTGCATCAATTTGATAAAATGGAAGGGACTTACTTTCCACAAAAAACATTCAGTACCTTATGTTTTTATTTCTAAGAGAGATTTTGTATTACTACAACAATTTTCAATTCTGTTCAAATAAATGTCAAAAACACCTTTTTCAAAACTATAGGTCTCCCAACTTTTATTAAAAAAAAAACCTAGTAAAAAATTAAAATCAGTTCAAAATGAATTCTATCGACTGTTTGACAATAACAAAGACTGTTTATTAACTTCTTTTAAATGTTATCAATAATTTTTGAGGATGTTAATTTGACTTCTTGGAAAATTATTGGTTTCAAAATATTAATATTTGCTGAACAATAATTGTGGTACAACTTGCATGGAATGATGAATGATGTTTAGAATTGTTGCTGGAGTCTAGAAACTTATACAATAATAAAGAGGTGTTGCCATTTAAAAGATCAAACATATTTTAAATACTTAGTTTTTGGGACCTGTATAATTCCAATTTACAACATCCATTCCAAACACAACAGCAGTTAATAAAAATAAAAACATAGGAGTTCAAGCATTTTTGAGAAAAGTTAGTCTTTTCAATTTTATTGAATTTAGGCAGTATGTACTTTATGAAAGCACTGTATGATAATATAATAATGTGCCACACTTAGTTCAGTAGTGTACTTAGGTACCAATTTTTTTTTTAAACAAATATGCCTTTGGAATTTATGTGTGGTCATAATTAGTAGATAATTTAGTTTGATATGATTTAATAATTAGGTTTTGCTCTTTTTAACACTAAAAATAAAGCTGTTTCATCAAAACTCAACCACAAATTCAAACATGTGAGCATCTGAAAAGTAAATAATTAAACAAAATAGTTATTTGTATACCTAGGCGGTGAAATGGTATTTTTTCGGCTGAAAGTAAGTTTGGCTTCCGAGGCCATCTTACGGCCGAGGACAACAATCTTGAGGACGAAAAAATTATTTCACGGCCGAGGTGTACAAAGTGCTGCATTTTCGATGGTTTTATGGGGTACAGAGAAAACGGTAATAGATAGAAAAAAGTAGCATACGTGTTCCGAGCTGAGATGACTGGCGAAGAGTGGGCTGCGCAAACTTCTTTTGTTTCAAAGATACGGGGGGGTTTTGAAAATTGGTCATTTTGGAACCTCCTCTGTATTTCATTTGCTATAAAAGTTATTAAAAAAATAAAAACGGTATCTGGTATAACTTTTCACGTAGAATCCAATCACGTAACCGGTTTTTTTCTATTAGGTTTAGTTTTTGACATATGGCAGTAACTTACATTTTTTTAAATGGAACACCCTATATATTTGTACGTCATTTAATTCTGTTCATTTTTACCTTTTCAACAGTGTATTACAACATATAAGTTTGTAGAGGTTAATCCTCTTATTTAAAAAAAAAAGTCGTTTGCTAAGTTAAAAAAATGCCAATATCTAAAATACGAAACAAAAACAATCGGAAATCATATAAACTAACACATCAGAAAATTCAATATTTTTTAATAAATCCTATAATTAAAAAAATCTAAATTACAAACAGTTCTACCGTCGCTTTTAATAAGAAAACTCTCCATTTTTATTTACTACTATTTTTTAAGGTAGAAGTTAAAAAAACTGTTTATAAACGACACGTTTGTAACATGTTAATATAAACATAGAAAAATTTTGTTTCGACTGTGGGTATTTTTATACATGTTATTTAGCCCTTTTTTGTTAACGAAACGCTTTTTTTTCTAATTACCAAGATTAACATTTACAAACTTATATGTTGTAATACACCGCTGAAAAGGTAAAAATCAACAGAACTAAATGACGTAAAAATATATAGGATGTTCCATTTAAAAAAATTTAACTTACTGTCATTTGTCAGAAACTAAACGTAATAGAAAAAAATTGACTACGCCATTGGATTCTACATGAAAACTACTACCGGGAACCGTTCTTCCTTTTTCGATAACTTTAAGAGCAACTGAAATAGAGAAAAGGTTTAAAAATTAACAATTTTCGAAAAAATTGTATTTTGAAAACCGTATTTTGAAACAAAAGAAGTTTGCGTCGCCCACGTTTCGCCAGTCATCTCAGCTCAGAAAAAGAGATCAGAACACGTATGCTACTTTTTTTCTTATCTATTACCGTTTTCTCTGTACCCCATAAAACCATCGAAAATGCAGTTTACTTTTTTTTCAAATAAATCAAACACAATGCTCTCTCTCACTTCTCCTAGTCTTACTCAACTACTTAAATTAACGGTTATTAACATAATTTGAACCTAAACATAATTTCAACCTAAAACTACCCAACTAATTGCCCCACACTATAGGCGAGAAAAAAAAGGAAACCGCGACACGACACTGCACGGCTCACTCTCCCACACCTGTCACAATGCCGACCCGACCTTTCGCGGTCCAAGGAACACTGCGTACCACGAGATACGTACCGACGAGCGGACGCGTCCCTGCTCGGGCGCCAATTTTGTGACGCTATTTATTCGGGAGTTCGAATCAAAGTGTGTTCTAGGAACAAAAGTTAATGAGAATTGCCTCGGACGCCACCGTGTTTTAAGAAAGTATTTAGAGTTTTCGAAATGTGACCCAGGAAACACAATTCGTATGCCTTGGTAGCTTTTAAACAGCTGGAGACAAGGTTCCCGTCAATCTGTGGTAACAGTGGTTCAGTTGGTGAGAACGCTAATAAAAGCCAAAAGTACCAATCAACTAAAGTATATTCTAATTGCTTAACTTAAAATGCCAGCAAACTTAACTAAACCAAACAACTAGGCAATAAGCATATCTTAAATCCCCCCTCCCCTTAATTAAACAAGAACGAGAGTGAGAGTGTGCAACTTAGTTATGGTACGGGTCGGATGCGATGCAAAACAGGTCAACGGTATAATGCAGAAAGTTAGAAAGCCACGCAATGCAATGAATGTTACAGGTACAAGATGAATCAAAGTTAATTACAGGGACAATGCAGTCTACGTTTACAACTAAGCAATTAACCGTCCTAGTGCAAATAAAGTTACGGTGTCACGGGTCGGTAAAGGAGTTGGAAAAGGGTATTACTGAACCACCCGGTCTATACGAGCCTTGTAGTGGTTCTTGTTGGCAACGGGTTAGTATTATATCTGTTTATTAAGGATAATAACAAAGAACAAAGTTCTAAAACTCATTTGACATTGAACAGACATTGACTGCTTTCAAACTCCCAAAAATACTATTACCTAACAAAACGGTAATTAAGGTAAATGGAATTTAGAAACAAAAAGAAATAACTAAGTTCAAACACAACATTTCTTCCTCCCTGTGGGAATTCTAAGTACAAACGCTTGAACAGGTCCCGTGGTCAGAGTCACTACAAAATCGTTGTGGTGGTCTGTGTATTCGAGTGGATCTGCGTGGAATGTTGAGCGTTTCAGCTTTGTGGTTGGAAGACTCACTTCTTACTGATGTATTTTTATTATGATGATTTGAATCTGGTGTAACTGTACATTCGATTAGAGGTAAATTGCTTCCAACTGATATCCTTTCTTCTCTGACAGGTGATTTGGTTCGGGTTACTAACACTGTTGGGTCGGTTTCGTTCATTGCAGGTGTTTTTGGCATAGCTTTTGAAGAAGTTGAGCTGGTTCCAGGAAAAGTCAACAATCGAGGATTCCATTTATCTCTAGTGATGCAACGATTAGATGTATCATTCTTGGCTTGTCCAGGTTGTAGCACAATTTTATCTCTTTGATTTGCTCGAATTTGATCTACATGTCTCTTGAAACGTTTTCCAAAATAATCAATTTCATAATGTATATCTCCTAGCTTTGAAATAATCGTCCCAGGAATCCATTTATCCATTCTCGGATTTCCAGATAAGAAATAAACTGCTTGTGTCGGATGGAAAACACGAAAAGAAGGTTCAAAAGTTGCTTGTTGTCTCTCTGTAATTTTTGTATACAGACTTTCAGGTTTAAGTAAATCAAGGCGAGTTCGCAGCGGACGACCAAGGAATAGCTGAGCTGGAGATTGCCCTGTAGTAGAGTGGGGAGCTTTCCGATACTGCCTCAAGAATTCGTTTAAGTTACGCTGTAAGGTCCCTGGTGTTGTAGCCATAATTTTAAGATGATCTTTAACGGTTTGTACATTCCTTTCCGCTTGACCATTGGTTGAAGGATGGTAAGGTGCTGTACGTTTGTGGTACTTAACTCCGACTTGTTGCAAAAATTCTTTAAATTCTACTGAGGTAAATTGAGTTCCGTTATCAGAGACCACCGTAATGGGGTAATGGGAACTCCATTCGCAAACACTTCGTCAAGCATCATTATTGTGGAAGTCGCTGTTGTACTGTTTGTAATTTTAACCTCGAGCCATTTACTGTAGGCATCAGAGACTATAAGCAACATTTTACCAGCAAACGGTCCTGCATAATCAATATGAATGCGCTCCCACGGACCATGCGGATATTCCCAGTGATGATCATGATATTTCGGTGGCGCATGCGCATATCTAGCACAGTCACTACAGGATTTGGCGATCAATTCAATATCAGCATCAATTCCGGGCCAGTATACAAAAGAACGAGCAATTCCCTTCATTTTAACAACGCCCAGGTGTGCTGTATGAAGATCATTCAAAACAGCCTGACGAAGCCTAGATGGCACAACGACTCGATGTTCAAAAACCAAGCAGTTTCCGACAAGCTTGTATTCCAGCTCGGGCGACTTATATCCGGCGCGAGCAAGACTTTGTCCTGACTCCAATAACCGAAACATTTTCCCAAGATGAGGATCCTTTACCGTTTCCCGAGCAATACTTTCAGCAGAAGTTGGAAGTTGCTGAATCTGCTTTATTATAAAATTGTCGAATTCATCAAATTCTTCTTCTTTGTCAACTATGTTCCTAGTTCTTGTCCTAACAACATTTACTAAATTGGGTAACGGTACTCTTGAACAATAACCTGCATTAACATTAAATTTTGTAGATTTGAATTTAACCTCAAAGTCAAAATGTACGAGATAATCAGCATAATTTGCCATACGACTGATGCAAAGAACAGGTAGTGATTTTTCAGGATGTAAAATTTGCGACAGTGGTTTGTTATCCGTGTACAGAGTGAAATGTCGTGCATAAAGATAATGGAAAAATTTTTGTACGGCCCACACAATTGCAAGTGCTTCTTTGTCAATTTGAGGGTACTTCTGTTCAGTTGAGTTCATAGTTCTACTTGCGTAAGCAATTGGTCGTTCACGTCCGTCATTAAGTTTGTGCGATAACACAGCACCAAGTCCTATTCGGCTGGCATCCGTTGCCAAAATCAAAGGTAGGAGGGATCATACGGCATAAGGACTTGAGGTGAAATCAATGCATGTTTAATGTCTTCATATGCTTTTTCTGCATCTTTAGTCCAAGTAAATGGTTCCTTCATGCACATGTCACGTAAAGGGCGAACTCTCGTTGACAAATCTGGAATGAATGAACTATAATACGTAGCTTTCCCTAAAAATAACTGCATATCATCTTTTGAAACTGGTTTTGGCGCATCTCGAACTGCTTGAACATGCTTATCTGATTTATGAATTCCCTGTGCATCAATTCGGTGGCCTAAAAACTCAATTGAAGTTGCTCCAAAAACGCATTTACTTTTATTTAGACGGAGCCCATGCATTTTTATTCGTTCCAGAACTAAGTCCAAAACTTCCAACAGCTTATCAAAGTCCTCTGCGAATACAACCACATCATCAAAGAAATTTTTAACGTTTTGGAGATTTTGTAGCACTGATTCCATACGACGTTGCCAAATAGCAGGAATATTTGCAGCTCCATATACTGCTCGTGTGGGTCGAACCAATCCATGAGTTGGCGTATTGAGGGTCAGAGCCTCGCAAACTCTTCATTAATCGTAAGATGTGAATAAGCATCTGTAATGTCTAGGTGACAAAAGAATTTTGCATTCTTCATTTGATTGAAAATATGTTCACACTTTGGAATTGGATATTCGTCAATGATCATTTGAGGATTCAGCGTAGGTTTGTAATTACCTGTAATGCGCAATTTCCCATTTTTCTTAGCAACTACATGCGTCGTTGAAGCCCATCTTGAGTAATCAACTTTCCTGTACAGTCCTGTCGCAATTTTAAATTCAATTTCCTTAGCATAAGCGTCGCGCAATGCTAGAGGAATTTCTCTTGCTTTACAGAAGATTGATGTTGCTCCTGGTTTTAAATGTAATTCTTCAGGTGGTCCTTTTAGTTGTCCGGCGGTATCACTAAAAATGTCTATAAATTTGGCCAGTAGACCATCCAGGCGAATTTTGTTTTCTTCATTTAAACTTGGCACTGACGTTAAAATACCATTTACTTGTTCAGACTTCGAAAAGAGTTTGTTGAAATTTATTTCGTCAATAAAATGTGCTATCCATTCTCGTCCTAGCAGAGCGTCAAAATTACCTTTAACCACATAAACATTTAATTTTCTTAATTTTTGTCCAATCTTAACTTGTACAGGAAGACGTCCAAGGCAGACTATTCTATGACGAGTATAGCTAGCAAATTGTCTGTCGGATCTTAGTAATGAAAACTTCGGCTTGATTGATCGCAATGTTTTTTCACTAATTATGGCACATGGTGCACCAGTGTCGAGTTCCATGTCTACTACACGTCCGTCAATTTCTACTTTAATCATATGACGATCAATTGTTCTTGTAGCACAAATATCGTTAATTGTTCTGAAATAGTCAATATGATCAGTACTTTCGGAACTAAGATCTTCGACAGGTTGTAGTATACTAGATGTTTTTGAGATAGGTTGTTGTCTTTTTGACCTGCAGACCCGACTAATGTGACCCTCTTTTCCACATGTATTACAATTTTGGTTTAAGAAAAAACATTGACTACGTAAGTGAAAACCTCCACAACCATTACATTTGAAACGAGAATTTTCATACTCGCCTGCTGCTCCATCACGCATTACAGGGACTCCTGGGTCCTTAGTCTTCAACATTGGTTTGCGTTGTATTAGCTTCTGATCACGTCTTATCTGCGGATTTGTAAATCCTAACTTGTTAGTTGGTTCTGATATAGGTACATATGTTGGTGATTTCACTTCGTTTGCAGTGAAATGTGTAGCTTCCAGGGCGTGTACGATTTTGTAAGCATCTGAAAAGTTGTCTGGATTCTTTGCAATAATCTCATCACGCATTTCGCACGATCGCAATCCATGCAAAAGCTGTTCAATAAGCATTCTGTCTAAAAATGACCTGTACTCACAATAAGTTGCACCTTTCCTTAAACGGAGGACGTACTGTGCAACAGTTTCATTTTCTTGTTGGATAATTTGTCTAAATTTGATACTTTCAGCGTATTTATTTTTACTTCGATCAAAATGTTCAATAAGAATCGATTTAATTTCTGTGTATGAAAGACTTTCAGCAGAACGGGGACTGATTAGAAATTGTATCACATTATTTAGTTCTGCACCCATGTAAACTCGTGCATAATTACCATGTTCATCATCAGGTATTCTAGATAGTTGCAACGCCCAATCAAACCGCTTAAAATAATCTTGTATTATTGGTTCTTCAGAGGAACGGTATTGGTCCATAGAAAAGTTCGGGGGTTTGCTTGAAGATCGGGAGAATGTACTGAATTCAGATGCATCACCAGCTGCCGGCGTTGGAACGTTTGTGGCGGCTGTTTGTACTGCATTAACGATTAGTTTTGATAGAGCTTGAAGAAGTTCGGAAGGTATTTCGCTCATTGTTGGTATCCCACTTCTGACACCACTATTATATCTGTTTATTAAGGATAATAACAAAGAACAAAGTTCTAAAACTCATTTGACATTAAACAGACATTGACTGCTTTCAAACTCCCAAAAATACTATTACCTAACAAAACGGTAATTAAGGTAAATGGAATTTAGAAACAAAAAGAAATAACTAAGTTCAAACACAACAGTTAGTGTTTTTGTTTTTTGTGTATTTATTTCGAGTCCGATGTTTCTGGCCTCTCTCTTCAGTTGTGTGTATATTTCTGCCGCCTCTTTCGCTCTGCGGGACATAATATTGATATCATCTGCGTATGCGGCCAGTTGTACCGATTTGTTTGTTAATAAGCTTCTTTTCAGAAAGTCCTCAGTAGCATTTAGAGGTATTTGCAACAATCAAAACGCTCCTAGAGGCCTCTGACAATTTAAAATAACTCTGGCAAGGTTTAAGACACTTGTAGAAGCTTTTGGCACTTTTTAGAAGGTTGTCAGTAGCATTTAGAGGCTTATAGAACTTTCAAAATGGTTCAAAATTCAAATCAATTCTTGGAACGTTTAAGTTTAAACTTTGCTGAAGCAAAGATAAGGAATGTGACACGCAACAGTCAGAAGTCACTGAGCAGAGTTAGTTTTAATAGTGTAATGGCGTTTTAGTTAGTTTTTTTTTAAATTCTCGAAATTCTTTTAACAAAGTTTCAGATGTGGACCAAGACTGTACCATTTTTTCTGGTATAACTTACTTGGGCGCCGCGCAGATTAACGCTCCCAAGTCGGAAGCGGAAATTCACAGGAATATGGCCATCCTAAATGAACAGAGCGTGGAGCAAGGCATTAAAGTGTCCGTTTCAGTGCCGCTATCTAGTCAGGGTTTAGTTGTGTAAGTAGCTTTATTTACTTGGTTTTTTTTAACCGTCAAAATCACTTAAAAATTCTACTGCAACATCCGGTTCCTTACATACATTTCTGAGGCAGTACCAGAAGGGTGCACATCCTATTTTTCAACAGGGCAATCTCCAGATCAGCTTGTCTTCGTTTAAATTACCGTTTTCACGCAAAAAATAGGTTTGTTCCAACTGGTAGTGAATATTACCGTAATTTGATCGTTCGTAAGAGGGTTATTGCGACTGCGTGAGCAAAAACAGAAAAATTACTTTAGAAAACTGTTTAGAGAGCTCTGGCAATTCAAAATGGTCTTAAATTCCTCTGACAATTTAAAACAATTCTTGGAAGAAATTCTTGAAAAATGATTGGAACTATAATTTCATGAACTAATTGCCGAATAGGTTTAAAAGTGTTTTTTCTTCCAATTTTTGGTGTAAAGCCTGTTTGACGGTCATAATTGACCTTATTATTCTGTGGTAGTGGAGAGTGGACAGTTTTTTGTTTTAAAAAACACACAATATGAATTACATATTTACACAAGCATATATTTAAAAAAATATGTACAAAATCCTATCTAAAACCAATATAATCATCGGAGTAAACAAAATCCCTTCTTGCTTCTGCAAGAGTATTATTAATCTCAGAGTGCATTTTGTGTATGCTTTCTATCTGGCTTTTTATATCATCAACCATTTGTGCAGTGGTATCCTGATTTGCGTTCTCAAAATAATTTCTACACGAAATTAATGTGGAATTTAAAACTGCCCGATGCAAAATTTGCTCGTTAATTACAACTGCACCGTTATCCTCACTATCACTTTCTGAATTTTCTTCGAAAGACGGTACGTATGAGATTTGGATGGGTCTTTTAAAAAAAAAATGTTTGTTAATAAGCTGTTAAAAATTAGATTAAACAGTCTTACCGTCTTTGTAAAACGGGGCTAACAACAGGGAACATGGTGTGAAGCTGGGACCATGTTGACTGACTGATTGCTCTTATGCCAGACCTGGCTTCTGTAGTAAGAATTCCTGAAGCGTATTCCCAGCTTAAAATCCGAAATCGATTTTCGCATTCTTCCGCTAAAAATCATCTAAATTAGGAACATACCAGTAGATGGGTCATAAAATAGTCTTACCTGTCCTATTGCCCATATCGTATGCAATCAGTCTCCACAAATATTTCTTGAATTCTTCATTTTTAAATTGGGGATCCTTCTGGTCGTAGATTGACGGATGTTCAAATACGATGGAAATTAAAAGTGCGTCGTCCATTATTACAAAATTACGATAAAAAACACTGAACACAAGAATAGATACAATTCAAAGTCAACCACACGCCACGAGAGCTCAGAATGAAATACCTGACAATAGAAAGTGGCGAGGAAGTTAGGGTAGGGGGTATTAAAATGTCAAATTGTAGCTTATCTTATTTGAACGTCAGAGGGCGTTAAAGCATCATAATTTTTGGCCTATTTTTTGTAGAATTAGAACCAGGTATTCACAGTAATTTCTTTGCCTATCTAATGAGAGAGATAAGAATAAGAAGATTTTTCTTATCATACAATGGGTTCGGTTAATATTTCGGACATGTTTTGGGGGTTTTTAGTCACAAAAGAAATTACGGGGTGTTTTCGAAACAGACATACTTTATTATAGATTACTCTGTATCTCGGGAATACCACGACTAATTTTAATGAGAAAAATTATCACTAAATGATGACACACTGGTTGTAAAATCAGTAATGTCCGACGCAGGTTAGTAAAGGATTCGCCACATAACTCTGCGTCATAGACTATCATGACGTCATAGATGAGCAATGTCCAACATTGTGAGGTTAAAGACATTTTGTTAAAATAGGTTATTTGTCAACTGACAGTATTTGAGCTGGCTTAACAAATTTTAATCAGTGATTTCATCTATTAGCTAGTTTACTAGCTACTTTTCTCCTATAACTTTAGAAAAAATCTGACTCTTTTTGTTTCATTTATTTTTATAGATTATATCCAAAATTGCAGTAAGTATCGAGTTGATCAGCATTAGTGATTGGCTTGGCCTCTACTATTTTAAGGTTCCAGAGACCTTAAAATACTACTGAAAGACTCTCAAAACTTGCCAGAAGCTTATACAAGCTTCCTAAACCTTTCAAGGATGTTTTTAAATTTGCCAAAGACCTCTAAATATTATTCAAAGCCTCCCAAAAATTTCCAAAAGCCTCTGCAAGTGTTCTAAACCTTTCAAAAAAATTTAAAATTGTCAGAGACTTCTATAATTATTTTGGGAATGCCAGAAACCTCTAAATTCCACTGAAAGACTCTCCAAACTTGCCAGAAGCTTATACTAGTCTCCTAAACCTTCCAAGGATGTTTTTAATTTGTCAAAGGCCTCTAAATACTATTCAAAGCCTCCCACAAATTGCCAGAAACCTCTTCAAGTGTTCTAAACGTTTCAAGAAATTTTAAAATTGTCAGACAATTCTATCATTATTTTGGGAATGCCAGAAACCTCTAAATTTCACTGAAAGACTCTCCAAACTTGCCAGAAGCTTATACTAGTCTCCTAAACCTTCCAAGGATGTTTTTAATTTGTCAAAGGCCTCTAAATACTATTTAAAGCCTCCCAAAAATTGCCAGAAACCTCTTCAAGTGTTCTAAACTTTTAAAGAAATTTTAAAATTGACAGAGACTTGTATAATTATTTTGGGAATGCCAGAAACCTCTAAATACTACTGAAAGACTCTCCAAACTTGCCAGGAGCTTATACTAGTCTCCTAAACCTTCCAAGGATGTTTTTAATTTGTTAAAGGCCTCTAAATACTATTCAAAGCCTCCCAAAAATTGCCAGAAACCTCTTCAAGTGTTCTAAACTTTTAAAGAAATTTTAAAATTGACAGAGACTTTTATAATTATTTTGGGAATGCCAGAAAGCTCTAAATTCCACTGAAACACTCTCCAAACTTGCCAGAAGCTTATACTAGTCTCCTAAACCTTCCAAGGATGTTTTTAATTTGTCAAAGGCCTCTAAATACTATTCAAAGCCTCCCACAAATTGCCAGAAACCTCTTCAAGTGTTCTAAACGTTTCAAGAAATTTTAAAATTCTCAGACAATTCTATAATTATTTTGGGAATGCCAGAAACCTCTAAATTCCACTGAAAGACTCTCCAAACTTGCCAGAAGCTTATACTAGTCTCCTAAACCTTCCAAGGATGTTTTTAATTTGTCAAAGGCCTCTAAATACTATTGAAAGCCTCCCAAAAATTTCCAGAAACCTCTCTCAAGTGTTCTAAACTTTTAAAGAAATTTTAAAATTGACAGAGACTTCTATGATTATTTTGGGAATGACAGAAACCTCTAAATTCCACTGAAAGACTCTCCAACTCTGCCAGAAGCTTATACAAGCTTCCTAAACCTTCCAAGGATGTTTTTAATTTGTCAAAGGCCTCTAAATACTATTCAAAGCCTCCCAAAAATTGCCAAAAGCCTCTGCAAGTGTTCTAAACGTTTCAAGAAATTTTAAAATTGTCAGAGACTTCTATAATTATTTTGGGAATGCCAGAACCCTCTAAATTCCACTGAAAGACTCTCCAAACTTGCCAAAAGCTTATACTAGTCTCCTAAACCTTCCAAGGATGTTTTTAATTTGTTAAAGGCCTCTAAATACTATTCAAAGCCTCCCAAAAATTGCGAGAAGCCTCTGCAAGTGTTCTAAACCTTCCAATATAGCTCTCCTCCGTAGAATTGTGCTGAAAGTACGTTATTTGATCTAATACCGTTAACTTTCTTAAAGATTCAGTTCGGTTATTTTTCTCTATTCACCATGAATCTGCATTAGCTATATTTGGTTTTTGAGACGGAATCTCCAGGATTGCACTAGAGTTCCAAAAGTATTTTCTATGAACCTGCGAGTTCCTGAAAGCCTTAAGTTGACTTGACTAGTTTCAGTTTAGGCGCTGCTAGTACTTGCCAGCTTGTAACGAGAATAGGTTTAGTATATTGAGTATAACGCGCCTGTGCTCTTAAACCTTTAAAAACAAAGTTAAGTAACACAAAAAGTGTTTAATTATAAAGGGGCAAGAACGGCATCTGTCAACAGCTTCTGGTCTATTTGTGACGAGTTGGCCATAAAGTTCTGATGACAACTTTACTATACTATACTGTTGCTATTCTTTTGCACTGAACTACATTTTTATTAATTTTTTCTAGATTGTATGACTCGCAAACAAACTCCGTTATTTCAAGGTACGAAGTTCACAGAATCTTATTTTACGCCCGAGGATCGGCAGAAAGCAATGAAGCGAGCTGTTTTGCTTTTACTTGGTCCCACGGCGATACCCAGGAGTCTGCCATATTCCAGTGTCATGTTTTTCGATGTGATATTGTGGAAGCGGTATCCAGAGTATCCGGTATGTTTCTCTTCAAATAAGTTGCTTTTTGTTGGTTGAGATTTCCGTCTTACCGCACCAAAAAGGTTTGTTGGGAAAAGTAAATCCCAAGCAGCAAAAAGACAGGAAAATCGTGGAAATAGTCCATTATAACTCAACGAGACTTTTAGTAAACAATACGGAGTTTTTGTCAAAAGTCAAAGTCTCAACATGTACACTACACGGCTACAAACAATATTCAACAAGCAGTTAGCAAACAATAATTCTTCCATTAAATGTAATGAGTGTGACAAGGACGGATATCCACGATATGCAACGCTTTCTCTCTCTCCCGCATGTTTAACTTTTGGTAGTTGTTCCAGTTCTTATATTTAATTCAGTGGTATATACAGAATGTTTCAAATAAGCGAGTTGTGGACGATTTTTGGAGAAAAGTGCACGAAAAAAAAAATGTCAAAAGTGACCGTTTTTACTAATTTCAGAATGAGGGACACGAATCTGACGTCCATTTTGCTCTAACTGGCACTGTTTCGGAGATGACCTTGTAATTATGGCAATTTTGACAGTTTTTAGGGTGTATTTTGTCAGATGACAGTCCACAACATATTTATACCATTAACCTAATGCTATCTAGGCAGTAAAGACTTTTTTCAAAATTTTCCGAAAAAAAAAACATTGTGCTGTAGTGCTGTGTAAAAAAGACGTTTCAAGATATTTATGAAAATATCCGACAAAAAAAAACAACTTTGACGCTCTCTGGCGGCCAAACGGTACAACTCACACCGGTACACGTCACGTGATATTTATTAGCATTTTTTTCTGTTACCTGGTGTGTCTATACAGAATGTTTCAAATAAGTGAGTTATGTAGAATTTCTGGAAAATTGCACAAAAATTTTCCAATAATTTAGAGGCCTTTGGCAAATTAAAAAAAATCTTGGAAGGTTTAGGAAGCTTGTATAAGCTTCTGGCAAGTTTTGGGAGTCTTTCAGTAGTATTTAGAGGTCTCTGGCGTTCCCAAAATAATTATAGAAGTCTCTGTCAATTTTAAAATTTCTTGAAAAGTTTAGAACACTTGCAGAGGTTTCTGGAAATTTTTGGGATGCTTTGAATAGTATTTAGAGACCTTTGGCAAATTTAAAAACATCATTGGAAGGTTTAGAAAGCCTGGATAAGCTTCTGGCAAGTTTTGAGAGTCTTTCTTTAGTATTTAGAGGCCTCTGGCATTCCAAAAATATTTATAGACTTCTCTGTCAATTTTAAAATCTCTTGAAAAGTTTAGAACACTTGCTGAGGCTTCTGGAAATTTTTGGAAGGTTCTGAATAGTAGTTAGAGGCCTTTGGCAAATTAAAAAAAAATCTTAAAAGGTTTAGGAAGCTTGTATAAGCTTCTGGCAAGTTTTGAGAGTCTTTCAGTAGTATTTAGAGGCCTCTGGCATTCCCAAAACAATTATAGAAGTCTCAGTCAATTTTAAAATTTCTTGAAAGGTTTAGAACACTTACAGAGGCTTCTGGCAATTTTTGGGATGCTTTAAATAGTATTTAGAGACCGTTGGAAAATTTAAAAACATTCTTGGAAGGTAACTCAAACCGTTTTCGAGATATTCATGAAAATATCCGAAAAAAAAATCAACTTTGACGCTCTCTAGCGGCCAAACGGTACAACTCAGCCTGATACGGTCAACGTCACGTGATAGGCCCATGTATTAGCTTTTTTTTGTTACCTGGTGTGTGAAAATGTTTCAAATAAGCGAGTTATGGAGAACTTTTGGAAAATTGCCCAAAATTTTTTTTACTGGATATTCTTCAATTTTGGTATTATTCAATTAAAACTTAGTACAGTAAGTTTTCACTTGGGAACTCGATTCTGCTGTCAAAATGGCGAAAATAATTGTATTTGTAATATCAAAATTACAAATACAACAACACAAAATAAAAACTAAATCAATAAGTTCAAATGGCAGCTGGAAAAAATTTGAGGAAACTGTCAATAAACGTCAAAAAGTTAGAATTGTGTCAGAATGGTATTTCAGTGGCATAGGGTTGAATTCAGAAATATCGTCACACTACGTGAAGTCATTTGACAGTTTGTCACGTGACACCGGTTGGTTTTTTAAATATGTTGATCAGATGACACATTGGCAAATTACAGACGTGGAGTTATTTCTGAACGTGGCTGTGCGCCAGCCCCAAAACTCTAGGTACAGGGTGTCCAATTATAAACGACCCCTTTAAATTTTTGTTTATGATTTTAGAAAAAAAAAATGTTTATACAAAAGTTGTAGAATTTGTTCTAAAGATTTGAACGGAAATTACTTGAATTATACAGGATTTTCCAAAAATGTGTGACAGATCAAACTTATGTTTTTTTTTTAATGGAACACCCTGGATATTATTCAACTGTTGAATAGAGCACATCGAAACAATTACAACGATATATGGTTGGTTGGATTTATCTGTAATACTTTTCTCAAAAAATGAGTAAAAACAAATCTTTCAAACCACCCTGATATAATTCAAAATGCCATTACAAATGAAGTGAATAGAATTAATAGATATCATGCCGACTGGATTAAAAAATGGATAAAATAAGTAAAAAAAGAAAAAGTTAAAAAGCATTTACGGTCTTACCAAAATTAGTTTTCAATTGCTTATATTTTTGTAAATATATAGTTTTGGTTTCGAAGATAGTGAGAATGATAATTTTTGGTTTGGTCTGTCACACTTTTTTTGGAACATCCTGTATAATTCAAGTAATTTCTAGGTAATTTGTTGGGTTTCTAGTGATATGTGAGGTAAAGTGTCATTTGTCAAAATGTCATTTTTATGGGTGTCTTGTCTTGAATAGATAAGATAAAAAAATGTTATCTTGACTTATTTAATTACACCTTATTCTAATGATATAACGCAGTAATGTCGAAAACAAAATTAGCAATTTTGATTTTACTTATTAGTGGTTTTTTGTTATTCACTGTTTGCTTATATTTCCGAATCAAGCATCCAAAACAGTTAGAACACATTCTTAGATCAATTTGGTCAACATCGAACGCAACGAGTGAAACCGCCTACAAAAGTGATCAGCTTCTGGTTTTCCTAATTTTTATAAGTAGTGTAGTGATCGTTCTGTTGTGCCTAATTCTATACTTTGGTTGCTCCCAGGAAGCGAGAAATACGTACTACAACCCAATTTATCAGGGATATAATTAGATACAGTAGAGTTAATAATCCTAAGTATCCATTTTTACTTCTACAAAACACTACAAAAGTATAAACCAAAATGATGTAATAACGTATGTGCACATTTATTCACCCTTGTTGTACAATATACTATTTTTGTGATACCAATACAACAAACCACTTTAAACGACTCTGATGCAGCAAGAAACTTTAGGATGCTAAAGAAACCGATTGACAATGGGCGTTTCAATTTAAGATCGCAGCGCCAGTTGAACTAAAAACGGGCAACCAAGTCATATTTATGACACCAGTGTTAATTCCTAACCAAAATCAATGTAAACAAATGGAAAAATGACAGCTGGAATGCCCGAAACTGATCACCAGAGGGAGTATCTCTTAGCTTGAAATCGCCAATGATTAACCTGTGAAAGAAAATTCAATTGGTGACCGAGCCAGTGACATTTGACATGATTATTTATGATTTCTGCTGTGTAAGTCATACCGGCAACCAGCCAATCACATTTGACCACTATTGCCAACCTAATTCACAACGCTCCTCCTAGTTTTTAAATAGACTATAGGTGGTATTATTACATATCACGTGTCAGTTAACTGTTAAAATGTTTTACTTAAACTAGAAATTTTCTTTTTGTAATAATCTTAAGGTTTACTTGCGGTTTAGGCTACGAGTATAAAACTGGCCCTAAGTGTGTTTATTCTGGGTCTGGGGCAAAGAATATGTTGCCGGTTGTTTCTTATTTTATTTCATTTTTAAAGTTGCATCCATTTTTCAGTCAGAGTCAAATATAAACTACTTCTTTTGAGTCAAAATGTTTTAAGTTTCCTTATTAACTATTATTAACTTTAAATTGATGATTGATTCAAAGTTCTTCGACAACCTGAACGACCAACCAGTGAAACTCCTGATATTCAACGATCAAAGCCGATATCAGTCGATTGTCTCTTAACTTTGATAGAAAGACAGGGATGTAAAAACGGTAATTTTAGAGTTGGAAAACTTCCATTTTTGGAAAATTCCTCCATGCTTAAATAATTTTTTTTGATAGGGAGAATAACTGTCAAACTTGTCATGCATTCTAATGAGATAACTTAAGACATCTTAATCTACTTAAAAAAACAAAAAATCGTGACAGACGATGCGGGTTTGATGTTAGCAGAGTTTTTGATGCGTGGTGCCATCTGTGTGAACGTGCACGAAGTGAGTCACCACAAAATTAATAAAAATAAAATAAGGTTAGGATGAGGTGAATATCTTCTTTCTTATTCTTACATTGGTGAATTGGTTGAAGTGTAAGGGTGGTTTTCTCGCGTAGTTTTATTTTCGTTTACCGGGTTGATACATTTGCATTCGACAAGTAGACTTTGTTCTAATCTGAAAAAGTACCCCTGACTGTTCCCTTTTTTTCTGTTTGAGACAAGACCGCCAAAAACCGCAAATTTTAACCGGACTTTTTACCTGTCTAGCTTTTATGTTTGCTAGTTTTTCGGAAACCGTTAACATTGCGTGTTTTTTTTACGGATTTCAAGTGTTAGGCTGATTACTTAGAAATGTTGACAGTTAGAGGTATTCGCAAACGGCAAAAATCAACAATAATTTGTGATGAAACTGTTTCAGGATGTTTTGCCAAAGCGTTTCAACGAGTTCCCAGATCTATGAGCAGCAGTGTTACTTCTGCGGCAGACCCAATGTCTGGGTCCATAACTACAATTTCCGAAGCCAGAACGTTAATGTATGTTTTCGAAGTGAATCTAGAAATTAAGGAAGACGACGGAAAGGTACGTTTTGCTCCTTTGTAGTCAGATTGTCTGAATTAAGTTAGGTTAGGTTAGGGGACTATTTTAATGCACAAGAAATCAGTTAATTTGAGGCTAGGTTTGTTTACGTAGGACATCCCATCATACATTTGCATTGTGTTTGGGCTGAAATAAAGTCATAATTCAAGGTTTTTTAATTAATTGGCTACAATAAAACGTTTTTTTATGTTTTTTGTAGTTTGTAGTGTGTAAAACAAATAGTGTTCATAGAATTTGTAATTTTTTACATTTTCAACAATCTTCTAGTATCCTAAACCTAGTTTATCTTACCTTTGGTACCTCGGTTGTCAATACCTTTCAAATCGACCAATTCAACTACTACTGCTACTGTCAGTTCTAATGAAGAGGGTTTTGTACCCTATTTTTAACGCTGCATTTCAATCTGATTTCAGATTATCTGCAAGTTTAGCAAGTTTTCCTAACAGGAGTAATATAGAGATTCCTTATAGGAAGATTAGCAAACAAAAATCATTTTAGTGGTACTAATTAAAATTTCATTACCTTTTGAACATACTTAAACAAACCAAACACACCAAATTCCTTTTTGCATACAAAATATCTTGAAATGCCTTCACAATGCCTCTATTAATGCTTAAATTGCCTCATACAGTGATAATGCCTTAAAACTGCCTCAGAATGCTTTCAAATGTGGCATTCTTAGTTATAAGGCCCATGGTATTGAGATAATCATAAACCTTGATGAAATACACCTTTGAAACTGATTTTTTATGGGCACGTGACAATTTTTAGGTTAAATTATTTAAGTAGCATGTCTGCTTTAACAGTTTGTACGTGAAAGGATTAATGATTCAATAAAAATGACTTTATCAGGTTACATGACTGTTTTTCCAAATTTTAAAGACCCAAAAGCTTAAAATTGATTTTTTTAAAAGTCACATGACAGTTTTTAGGTTAGGTTAGGTGACAATGTAAAAATTTTTCCAAATTTTTGACACTTGATTTGACCTTGTGCCGAAAACTTAAAATTGAACATTTCTAAGGTCAGGTGACAAAAAATAATTTTATTTTGACGTTTGAACAAATCTTCTAACTGTCATAGTGTAAAATTGTAAGAACCAGGTCACGTGACTGATAATTAATTTTTTGAGCTTGCAACACTGTAAAAGCTAGTTTCAAAACGCAGTTTAAACTTTGGAAAAGTAGTAAATTTAATTTAGACAGTTGTAACAACTTAAATTGCAAAATACACGTCACGTGACGTTGATAATGCAATTCTGAGCTTGGGACACTGTGAAGGGCAGTTGACATCTGTCAAAATTAGTCACGTGATCTTTAAAATGTGTTCTAAACTTTAAAAATTTGGTAAATTAAATGTAGACTATTTTAGACAGTTGTATCAGCTGAAATTGCACGAGAGACATCACGTGACTTTGATTATGCAATTTTAGTGCTTGCAACATTGTAAAAGATAGTTGACACATGTCAAAAACTGTCATGTGGCTTTTAAAATGTAGTTTGAACGTTGAAAATTTGGTAAATTAAGTTAAGACAGTTGTAAAAGCTGAAATTGTAAAATACACGTTTTGTGACGTTGATAATGCATTTTTGAGCTTGCAACAATGTCAAAGCCAGTTGACACCTGTCAAAAACTGTCACGTGGCTTTTAAAATGTAGTTTAAACGTTGAAAGTTTGGTAAATTAAGTTTAGACAGTTGTAAAAGCTGAAATCGTAAAATACACGTTTTGTGACGTTTATAATGCATTTTTGAGCTTGCAACAATGTCAAAGCCTGTTGACATCTGTCAAAAACTGTCACGTGGCTTTTAAAATGTAGTTTAAACGTTGAAAATTTGGTAAATTAAGTTTAGACAGTTCTAAAAGCTGAAATTGTAAAATACACGTTTTGTGACGTTGATAATGCATTTTTGAGCTTGCAACAATGTCAAAGCCAGTTGACACCTGTCAAAAACTGTCACGTGGCTTTTAAAATTTAGTTTAAACGTTGAAAGTTTGGTACATTAAGTGTAGACAGTTGTAAAAGCTGAAATCGTAAAATACACGTTTTGTGACGTTTATAATGCATTTTTGAGCTTGCAACAATGTCAAAGCCTGTTGACATCTGTCAAAAACTGTCACGTGGCTTTTAAAATGTAGTTTAAACGTTGAAAATTTGGTAAATTAACTTTAGACAGTTCTAAAAGCTGAAATTGTAAAATACACGTTTTGTGACGTTGATAATGCTTTTTTGAGCTTGCAACAATGTCAAAGCCGGTTGACACCTGTCAAAAACTGTCAAGTGGCTTCTAAAATGTAGTATAAACGTTGAAAATTTGGTAAATTAAGTTAAGACAGTTGTAAAAGCTGAAATTGTAAAATACATGTTTTGTGACGTTGATAATGCATTTTTGAGCTTACAACAATGTCAAAGCCAGTTGACATCTGTCAAAAACTGTCACGTGGCTTTTAAAATGTAGTTTAAACGTTGAAAATTTGGTAAAATAAGTTAAGACAGTTGTAAAATACGTGACGTTGATAACGCATTTTTGAGCTTGCAAAACCAGCCAGTTCAAATCTGTCAAAAATAGTCACGTGGTCTTAAAAATATAGTTTAAACTTTGAAAAATTGGTAAATTATTATAATGAATATTGTTTCAACTCAATATCATGCAAGAAAAATTTTACCATAATAATTACATGTGCCTATGCTGTTTTGTTGAGTTTTCAGTCAATTTTGTTATATTGATACACTGTATTGTCCACTGCAATGTATTACTTAAAATATCGCAAAATTTCCTTGAAAGCGTCTTCATTTCGCTCAAAATTCCAATGAAAATACCACAAAACATTTTGAAATATACAGACAATGTCTCTTAAATACCTCATTAAAAAGGGACATCAGAGGTTGTCAAAATTGTAAAATATCTTACTAAGACGTCATAATTTTAAGTGTTCATCTTTGGTTAACCAATTAACCATTATCAACTTTTTTATACGACCCTATACCTTTTTATAGCAGAATTAGAAAATACAAAGGTGTAACAATTATTATTCTTTGTTAAATTTTAGTTTTTAGTTTTGTTACAATTTTTTTGAATTATTAGTTAATTATGGTGTTTTTTTTTTAATAAAGTATAGCAAAGCGGTCAGTTTTGAAGATAGACGCAGGGAACCGAATTTTAATAATAATTGACAAATGACAACTATAAAATTAGTAATTACAAATCAAACTTAGATGACTCTATTAAAAAACTTGTTGAAATGTTTGTATATTTTGGAAAGTGGAAAAACAGGGCAAAAATACTTTTTCCAGAAGAAGAATTGTTAATTTACAATATCTCAATCATCATATTTAAGCATTTTTTCCGCACATTTTAGAGACACCATGTATACGTACCCTTTAGGGCACCCATATTATGTTACAACATAATTTTTGCACTTATTTTAAGCCAATAAAGTCCAGTAGTTTTTTTTTTGCATTTAGTCAATCAAAATAATACTATAAATTCAGTTTAATTGACGTGACTGAGGGAGAAAGATATAAATTAGGTTTAGAATGTTATTTTATTTGTGTTTATGCTTTATTTTCTGTAGGGGACATATTCTACGGTGGGCAAAGATAGGAACGGCTTCAGGTTGAAGACCAACTTGGAAAAACAGATATCAATCA
The DNA here is from genome assembly GCA_018691245.2 of Ips nitidus. Classification (NCBI taxonomy): domain Eukaryota; kingdom Metazoa; phylum Arthropoda; class Insecta; order Coleoptera; family Curculionidae; genus Ips; species Ips nitidus. The sequence continues at coordinate 6,866,774 of CM042798.1, forward strand.
GTATTAAGCAAGTATCGGACAACGGACCGCAGCTAGTTATTGAACGATGTTTTGGCGTATTGGTTGCCCCCGGAAGGCATGTTAAACATTCGGACATGAGGCTTCTTGAGCGGGTAATATTTTACTGTCCCTTGTTATATCAGTTGTTAGTTTAATTGTAAATAGGAACAAAACAGTCACGCAAGCGAAAATAATTGCACTATGATTTTGGCCACTTGGGACCCGACCGAACAGAACTTTGAACCGCTCAATGTGGAAACACCAAAGGAGGTTAAACAGTACATGACAATTGCTATAGATTTGGTTATAAGAGGCATTCAGGAGCCTGTAAGGTAATTTTGTAAACTACTTTGTTTGTTAAGTAGTGTTTCTTCACATCAGTTTGATTAATTTTGAGTTGGTTATTACGGGGATTTTTTGTTTAAGGTTTCTGATTGAAACCCCCGTTCGAATTTTCAATCAAAGCGAGAGGAATTTCTGGTATTTCCAAAGGCGAACTTTGACTCAACAGTTTTACTTAAACTTAAAAGAGGTAAGTTTTAAAATGCATAGTTAAAATTTACTTTTGCTCTGAGGGGTTGTAGTGTATTTGATTGCAAAAGGAAACAATTATACTTAATCACTCACAGTCAAAATATAGGTTGGGTTTGTCATTTTCCTGAAAAATTAAGGAAAATACAGTCCTTATGAGTTCAGTTTAAAAAAATCGTTTTCTTGTCATAAAACTGTCAGACCGTTGGAGCAACTTCGATCAAATTTGGAACAAGTACTTGTAATGTTGTGTGTGTAACTGTCTAGTGGCGTAGATACAGAAAGATCATTTTTCCGCCTTATGTAAAAATTACAGTTTATTTTACTTTTCTGGTTCAATTTGAAAAAAATAAGTATTCTCTAAAACTTCGTTTACGAGATAATTGAGTTATTATGTTCAAAGACCCAAGACCCACCCAACCCAACTTAAAAATTGTTTTGAAAACGCTGAAAATTTTCATAGTTTCCAGACAAATTGAAAATTGACTTCGACACCAGTAAATTTACTTTGAAACGGTTAAAATTGACTTGAGAGGCTTAAGAATTATCTTTGTAATGCCGGGTCCGCATTAAACCGACAAAGGAGAAACAAAACAAAAACTCTATGTTTTTCAACAATTCTGCAACAAAGTTGGAACATTTCAGCAACTTTTGAGTCCCATCGCTTGTCAGTAAATATCAAAGGGTTTCTGTTTTATTTGCTTTATCGGGAATTGTGTCGATTCAGTGAAAAAAAAAAAAAAAAAAAAAAAAAATTAAAAAAAAATAAATAAAAAATAAATAAATAAATAAATCTCTTACTTACTTACTTACTTCAGGGCGGACCGAGAAACAAAACTTATAATCAATATCCATCGCGTGTGGTTCTGTTATAGAAATAGAATTTCTAAAATTCGTATTTTTCTTCTGTATCGCTGATCCAACTAATTGTAACAAACTTTCAAAATCTTCGCTAAACATTCGTAGATAATTGGTAAAACTAGAACGTATCTCGTCTGATAAACCAATGTCGTCTTCACGGATATCTCTAATCAAATTTTCGACTCCGTGACTCGTTCGTCTGCGCAAAGTGGGTCTCACCCAAAAACGTCTTCTTTTCTTCTTCAAATTTAACAAAATATAATAATTACCAGCCATTAATACCAAATCGTCGTCTTCTTCAGCACGAAAACGGTAACGAAATATGCTACAGTGTGGACTGCAAAGATAAAACTGAAACATGGAATGTTTGTTGCTGTTTTTGTTTTGTCCGTTTAGTTTTCAGGCAAATTGAAAGACTTGAAAATTGACTTGAGAGTCTTTGTAGTCAGTCGTCATAATTTTCAGATAAGTTGAAAAATTTTTTCTATGAAAAACTACTTTTTCTAGAATTTTTGACTACAAATTCACATATTTCAATCTTGAAAATTGACTTGGACACTAAAAAGTGACTCTGAACTGAAAAGTGAGACCAGAAGCTCAAAATTTGCATTTAAAGTAAGTTTTCATAATTTGAAAACACATTTCAATATTTTAGTCTTGAAAATAACAGTCTTAAATACAGGATATGGACATTAGATTCATGAAAACTGACTTAAAGACTAACTTTTCAAGTTTTTTACTTTGCTTTTCATTTTCTTAGTATTCTGGACTATTTTTAGGGCTTTAAATCTGCTTTCAGATTGGAAAATCGTGTTTCAAGTCTATTTTCACCAATTTTTTGACATAGCAGACTTAAAAGACAGTTTCTGCATTTTTCGTAGGTTTAAAAATGCCATTTCAAGCTTTGTCACTATTAAATTGACTTCTGGACATTTCAGTGTTAAAAATTCGAGCATTTCTTAAAATTTAGTGCTTTAAGGCTGTTTTCAGCCTGAAAAATCAAGTTTTAAAGCTCTTCAGGATCTTCACAAAGTTTTTGACGTATCAGGCTTGAAAGCCAGTTTGTACACTGTCCATAGTCATTTCAAGCTTCTTCACTATTAAATTGATTTCTACACTCATCGTTGCAAAAAATTGAAGCATTTCTAAGAAATTCGGACGGTTTTTAGTGCTTTAAGACTGAAAAATCGAGTTTAAAACTATTTATAATACTAAAAGTTAAGTTTCATATTCTTTACTGATAAAAGTAAAACATTTTGGCACTAAATGGTACGATATTAGTCTTGAACACTAATTTTTAGAATTGAATTAGTCGGAAAATTATATTTTAACTAATTTTGGCATGCAGAACACGAATCTGGTGTCCGTTTTGCTGTAACTGCCGTCATTTTGTCACTGACCTAGAAATTATGGCATTTTTGCAGTTTTCAAGACATGGCACCCATAAAAAATGACATTTGGACAAATGACACTCCACGTGACATTTCTGCCATTAACCTAAACTAATTAAGGCAGTCGAATATGATTTTCAAAATTCTAAAATTTTCCAAAAAAATTCATGGGGTTACCTCCTTTAAAAATGTCAAAAATCTAGTGTTTTTCAAGGTCAACCGGTGCGCTGTACGCAAAAATCTTATATTTAATAAAAGTTGCATCTCCCTGAGGAGCATACATAATAAAAAATTTCACACAGCTAACTTAAGCCGTTTTCGAGATATTTAGAAAAATGTCCGAAAAAAAGGTATTCAAGTTTGACGCCCTCTAGCGGCCAAACGAGGCAACTTAGCAGTGCCCGCTCAACGTCACGTGATAGCTCCTTTCATTAGCTACCTACGATCATAAATGTGTTTACACGGAATGTTTCATTTAATCAAGTTATTCGCGATTTTTTGGAAAGATGCACCAAAATTTAGGTAGCTGACAACTTAAAGACAATTAAAAAGCCCTGCAAACAGAATTTTTGACTATTAGAAGACAGAAAGAAGCTCTCCTGAGTTTCATTTGACTACTTATGGACAGTAAGAAGTTTCCCACGACTATTTTGACAACCAAACGACTTCTAGAAATCTTCCAGCTGTAGGGTGGCAACCAAAAGACATCTAAAAATCTTCTAGTGGTAGCTAGACAACTTAAAGACAATTAAAAAGCCCTCCAAACAGAATTTTTGGCTATTGAAAGGTAGAAAGAAGCCTTTTGAGTTTCATTTGACTACTTAAGGACTGTAAGAAGCTTCCCACGACTATTTCGACAACCAAAAGACATCTAGAAATCTTCCAGCTCTAGTGTGACAACCAAAAGACCTAAAGATCTTCTAGTGGTAGCTAGACAACTTAATGACAATTGAAAAGCCCTCCAAATAGAATTTTTGACAATTAGAAGACAGAAAGAAGCTCTCCTGAGTTTCATTTGACTACTTATGGACAGTAAGAAGTTTCCCACGACTATTTTGACAACCAAACGACTTCTAGAAATCTTCCAGCTCTAGTGTGACAACCAAAAGACCTAAAGATTTTCTAGTGGTAGCTAGACAACTTAATGACAATTGAAAAGCCCTCCAAATAGAATTTTTGACAATTAGAAGACAGAAAGAAGCTCTCCTGAGTTGCATTTGACTACATAAGGACAGTAAGAAGTTTCCCACGACTATTTTGACAACCAAACGACTTCTAGAAATCTTCCAGCTGTAGGGTGGCAACCAAAAGACATCTAAAAATCTTCTAGTGGTTGCAAGACAACTTAAAGACAATTAAAAAGCCCTCCAAACATAATTTTTGACTATTAGAAGCCAGAAAGAAGCTCTCCTGAGTTTCATTTGACTACTTAAGGACAGTAAGAAGCTTCCCACGACTATTTCGACAACCAAAAGACATCTAGAAGCCGTTTTCGAGATATTTAGAAAAATGTCCGAAAAAAAGGTATTCAAGTTTGACGCCCTCTAGCGGCCAAACGAGGTAACTTAGCAGTGCCCGCTCAACGTCACGTGATAGCTCCTTTCATTAGCTACCTACGATCATAGATGTGTTTATACGGAATGTTTCATTTAATCAAGTTATTCGCGGTTTTTTGGAAAAATGCAACAAAACTTTGTCCAAATGAAGGTTTTTCTTAACCTACTGTACTGACGCCGCCATATTGGACTTAGACTTGTCAAGGTGGCTATTTTAACTAATTTTAGTATGCAGAACATGAATCTGGTGTCTGTTTTGCTGTAACTGCCGCCATTTTGTCTTTGAAAATTAGGGCATTTTTGACATTTTCAAGACATTGCACCAATCAAATTTCAAGTAAATAATGCGGCTGTTGCCTTTACGTTTAATTTACATAATGCAGACCAACCAATTGCGTGTGACAAGTCTTCTTTTTATTAATTGAGGTAAAATTAGTTTTTATTGAATTATTGTGTCATTTTTAAAGCAAGTTATAAGTTGATCTCACTTAAATTAGAATAAAATGCATTATGCTGTCGTTTATAACAAAAAAAGAAAGTTGATGACGACTGACCATGACGTTGGCCGAGAAATTTTTTAGGTTTGGGATATCTCTTCAAATAAGGACAGAGAAAAAATAAAATTTGCGGTAAATCAACAATTTTCTTCAGAAATCTCCGATAAAAATCCAAAAATTTACAATGATTTGGTGTAGGAACCAAAATGAGCTGTTTGGCCAATTGTCCCTACGGTGTTGTCAAATATCAGCTTAAATTGCCCAATGAGTTGTACAATTGACATTGCAAAAAAGTGGTCACCCTGTACACCATGTAAACCCTTAGTAAATGGGACATTCTGTATAACCCTCTACTCTACCATTTAGATTCAAGTTCCGTACAGTATTCCTGGTAAACACTGAACTTCTTTAAGAATTTTTCACTACTTTCGCACTTTATAAAACGAATATTTCTTGTCATAATCAAGTCTATTCAAAAATGCAATAATATACACGGTTTTCTATTAAAAAAATGCGTTTTTGTCATTTTTGTCGTTTTTTTTTAATATCCTGGAATGTAAAAACTAAAAACAAAAAAATTATCATTAAAATTTAGTGAATTTTCATAAACACTACTTTTAATAAGTATTACATACCGCTATTTGTTTTCGGTTGGTTATCTGTGAGAATATTAAAACTGAAACCGAAAACCACTGCATTAATAAGCATATTGTTAACTCTTCCAAATAATAAAAATAGATTATACGCCCACCATAACCGAAAAAGTTCACTTAAAGTATTTATTATACGCTTATCGTTATCGGTCAACACATGTTCAATGTATTTGTTTGTTATTTATTGTATGGTTTGCTTTTGTAGCGGGGTGTACTACTGACTTTTGTTATTTTAAACAATTTATCGATAATCGACAGAAGTGTTGTACGTGGGTTTTAAGGTAAATAAGATTGAAGTGTTAGTCTGATTTTATCATTAACTTTATCAGAAGTACATTTTGACCAACCAACAGTGAGAGAACAACTTAGACTTCTATATCTCTATGATACAAGGTGTTGCAAATGACTGAGTGTATCAAAAAAGTGCCAAAAAGATTGTTAAACTTTGACGCCCTCTAGCAACCAAACGTTTTAACTTATTGTGCAATGTTGCCGTATCATTGGAAAGCCCGTTTCATTAGCTATTCATAGCGGTAGAAAAGTCTGTACAAAGTGTTGCAAATAAGCGAGTTATCAGGTTTGAATGAACGAGTGCACAATTCCTGTTACTCCAGTAAAAGTACGTTTTGGTAAATAGCTCCCTGCTAAAGATATCAACATTTTTCAGGAGAGCAAAAATGTTCTAAATTAAGTGTAGAATCTGGTACCGTAACTTTACAACCCGCTAAAGCCTTTAAAAGACCCTTAAAGGGCATCAAAATGGCATAACATTCTACTTTGGGACACTCTGTATACGTTTGACCAGAACCACCCAAGTGCACAGCTCATGACAGGTATAGTAAATCTGATTGATTGAACTTCCGTTGTTTCCGCCCCTCTGTACCCCGCGACTGTCAAGAGTCAGTCGATGTTTTAAACTGGCCCGTGTGCACAATTAGATCGTGCACTCAGGCAACTTTTTCTTAAAGATCAGTCACGTGTACAAATTTTTCTTCGCGACTTTTTCTAAATGTCTCCACTATTTCCTAACGTTGTGTGCAATATTTGAAAACAATTACATATTTTAAAATTGTAGGGAATCAAAATGGGCGTGGTACTTTCAAAAAAAGTGGTCTCAAGAATCACCCAAGTGACTGACTGGTATGACAGGAAAGAGGACTGAACGAGCTTTATTTTAAGTGATTTACGCACCCTGTAACTTAAAAAATGGCGGAGATATTCAATTAAAAAATTCAATTGGCAACTTGGAGAATTTGGGTCAAAGTTCCCAGGCAACTTGTTTTGGTAAAGATGATCAAAACGGTTAAAAATACAAACATTTTACAGGAGAGCAAAAATGTTCTAAATTAAGTGTAGAATCTGGTACCGTAACTTTGCAACCCGTTAAAGCCCTTAAAAGACCCTTAAAGGGCATCAAAATAGCATAACACTCTACTTTGGGACACTCTGTATACGTTTGACCAGAACCATCCAAGTGACTAGTATGACAGGAAAGAGGACTGAACGAGCTTTATTTTAAGTGATTTACGCACCCTGTAACTTAAAAAATGGCGGAGATAATCAGTTTTGAAAATTCAAGCGTCAACTTTGACAACTTGGATCAAAGTGGGACATATTAATGAGAAATAATTGACCAAACAAGCTATAATGTTTATATTAAAGGGTTTGAACTGCAAATACCTACATTTCATCGGAAATGCGTGTATAATTAATAGGCACTATTTATTTTTATTGTAGAGTTTTTCTGGGGATCTCAGCGAAGTAATATACGAAGTACTCAGTATGGAAACCTCAGGAGAATTGGATAGGAGTTTATTGAATCTCAATTTAAACTTGTCTAGTTTAATTCAGTCGCCCAGTATTACGTCCATCGATACACTGACCCCCAAAGAAGAGTATCACTCCGGTCAGTTTATTAATATTCAAATGCCCCTAATATAAACTGATTTTGTAACAGACGGAGATGAACCTTTGTTGAGCGGGACTGGTTTAGTATCGAAAGATTGCTCTGAAGATGTTTTAGTTTCTTGGGCCGATCTCCTTGCCAAATGGAAACAAACACGACAGAGACCAAAACAGGTTTGGTGGATTTAAATCCGGTGAAATGATTGTTTATTTTGATTTTTGTAATTCCAGTTGGCTAGCCTAGTAAAACTTGGTATACCTGAAGCTCTGAGAGGTGAAGTTTGGCAAAGATTAGCTGGCGTGGACGAAAACAGCAATGTCATGGAGCAATACAGAATATTAATTACTAAGGTATTAATTTTGCGTTTAAAATTTAATTTATTTATTACTTTTAAATTACAGGAATCATCCTGCGAGAATGTTATCCAACGAGACATTGCAAGGACGTTTCCCGCTCATGATTTTTTTAAAGAAGCCGGAGGACTTGGTCAGGATTCACTTTACAGGTAAAATCAATTAAAAAACGCTTTAAATGAATAGAAAATGACATATTTTAGCAGCTAACTCAAATAGTTTAATGCACTATCTGTAACATTAAAAAATTATAATTTTAGAGTGAGTAAGGCGTACGCAGTGTACGATTCTGAAGTTGGCTACTGCCAGGGTTTGAGTTTTCTGGCTGCAACGCTCTTGCTGCACGTAAGTTTATTTTTCATTAATTTGTTTTTTGTTAAATTCTTCTTTTTATTGTTGAATTATCAAAACAATTTATGTACCGGGTGACCGAAAAATTGGGGGTTAAAAAAAAGTTCTAAAAATGACTACCAGAGAGCGTAACTGCCATCTTAACTTTAAAATGGCATTGTTTATTCCGCATAATTATAATAAGTTTTTTTCACATTTTTAAAGAGAACCAGTCTCTCTCTGTACAGGATCGACCAAATGTAAATCAACTTTGATCGTCGCCATTTTGATATCCAATATTTTCATGTATTTTTCCGTGGAATACTTTTCCAAATAATCTAGCAAAAGTCGGGATTATACTTAATCCTCTGTAGCAGTTGGGATCCTTTTGATCACCCTTTTTAAATAGGGACACCAGGTGAGCAATCTCCCATCACGTTCTATTACTTTCTATTAAAGCTGGACCTCCAGCTTTGAGCAGCTCCAGGACCTGGAGATCGTCCATTTATCATTTTCGATAAAGCGTTTATGTTATCGCCATTGTGTATTTCTTCATTATCCTCCTCTCTCATGTGTTCTAATCTGGTCTCTGCCAGTAATTTCTTATTATGTAATTGTCATTTTTCCATTGGAATTAAACTGTTTAAGGTTTTTCTTCAGGTTTGTAACAGTTCTCCAAGCTTCTGTAATCTGTGAGCCACCCATTAAATTCTCTATTTGAAGGAATTTTTGCTCCCAGAAATTATTTTTGGCGTTTTTCATTAGTGTTCGTACTTCTCTGTTTTTACTTTGGTACATTTCTTTATTAGTGGGCCTTTTGTTCTTTAACCATTTTTTAAACATTTCATTTTTCTCCTGTATTATTTAGTGTATGTTTTTTGTTATCACGACTATTTTGACAACCAAAAGATCTAAAAACCTTCTAGTGGTAGCTAGACAACTTAAAGACAATTAAAAAGCCCTCCAAACAGAATTTTTGGCTATTGAAAGGTAGAAACAAGCCTTTTGAGTTTCATTTGACTACTCAAGGACTGTAAGAAGCGTCCCACGACTATTTCGACAACCAAAAGACATCTTGAAATCCTAAAGACCGAAGATCTTCTAGTGGTAGCTAGACAACTTAGAGACAATTAAAAAGCCCTCCAAACAGAATTTTTGACTATTAGAAGACAGAAAGAAGCTCTCCTGAGTTTCATTTGACTACATAAGGGCAGTTAGAAGTTTCCCACGACTATTTTGACAACCAAACGACTTCTAGAAATCTTCCAGCTGTAGGGTGGCAACCAAAAGACATCTAAAAATCTTCTAGTGGTAGCTAGACAATTTAAAGACAATTAAAAAGCCCTCCAAACAGAATTTTTGACTATTAGAAGACAGAAAGAAGCTCTCTTGAGTTTCATTTGACTATTTAAGGGCAGTAAGAAGCTTCCCACGACTATTTTGACAACCAAAAGACATCTAGAAATCTTCCAGCTGTAGTGTGACAACCAAAAGACCTGAAAATCTTCTAGTGGTAGCTAGACAACTTAGAAACCTTTAAAAAGGTCTCCAAACATAATTTTTGACTATTAGAAGACAGAAAGAAGCTCTCTTGAGTTTCATTTGACTATTTAAGGGCAGTAAGAAGCTTTCCACGACTATTTTGACAACCAAAAGACATCTAGAAATCTTCCAGCTGTAGTGTGACAACCAAAAGACCAGAAAAAATCTTCTAGTGGTAGCTAGACAACTTAGACATCTAGAAAACTATTAAAAAGCTCTCCAAACATAATTTTTGACTATTAGAAGACAGAAAGAAGCTCTCTTGAGTTTCATTTGACTATTTAAGGGCAGTAAGAAGCTTTCCACGACTATTTTGACAACCAAAAGACATCTAGAAATCTTCCAGCTGTAGTGTGACAACCAAAAGACCTGAAAATCTTCTAGTGGTAGCTAGACAACTTAGAAACTATTAAAAAGCTCTCCAAACATAATTTTGGACTATTAGAAGACAGAAAGAAGCTCTCCTGAGTTTCATTTGACTATTTAAGGGCAGTAAGAAGCTTTCCACGACTATTTTGACATCCAAAATACAACTAGAAATCTTCCAGCTGTAGTGTGACAACCAAAAGACCTGAAAATCTTCTAGTGGTAGCTAGACAACTTAAAGACAATTAAAAAGCCCTCCAAACATAATTTTTGACTATTAGAAGACAGAAAGAAGCTCTCCTGAGTTTCATTTGACTACTTAAGGGCAGTAAGAAGCTTTCCACGACTATTTTGATAACCAAAAGCCGTCTAGAAATCTTCCAGCTCTAGTATGGTAATGGTAATGGTAGGTGACAGATGTACTACGACCTGATTAGATCTATTGCACCCCATCTTCTTCTGCTATCTCAAGGTTTCCTTGTTCATAGCAGCCCCTCAAGATTTAGTTCCTTTAGGAATTCCAGGATCTTGAGTGGGTCTGTTCGAGGTATTTCTTTCACAGCCAGCTGGTATAATCCCAGTGTGTTTAATCTTCTGTGGCGTACAGCATAACACTTCAGCAAGATGTGGTGGGGTATTTCTGATTCTTCTCCGCAGAACCTGCAGGTACTGTCCTCTTCTAGGGCTAGCTTCCTTAGGTGTTCTCTGAGTCGACAATGACCCGTTAGAAACCCCGTTAATGCCTTGAGACTAATTTTGCTGAGGTTAATCAGTGTCTTCGATCTTGCTCGGTTAAAATTGCCTGCCTCAGTTCTGGAAGTCTTTGCCAGCTTCTAATATGGTAACCAAAAGACATCTAAAAATCTTCTAATTAAAAAGGCCTCCAAACAGAATTTTTGGCTATTGAAAGGCAAAAAGAAGCCTTCTGAGTTTCATTTGCTTACTTAAAGGCAGTAAGAAGCTTCCCACGACTATTTCGACAACCAAAAGACATCTACAAATCATCCAGCTCTAGTATGACAACCAAAAGACATCTAAAAATCTTCTAGTAATTATAATTAATGCAAAATACCCACAGTCTCTGGTTTAACTTTCTAGAGAGTGTCATATTTGTCTTTAAGTACAGATCGTTCAGTTTATTTTAGTTTCTAATCATTTGCGATTTTCTACCAGGAATTCTTACGATAAGTTGCTTTCAGATGCCTGAAGAACAAGCTTTTTGTGTACTCGTTAAATTGATGTACGATTACAAGCTAAGAGATTTCTACAAGCAGGGTTTCGAAAATCTATATCTACGCCTCTACCAATTAAACAGGTATGATGATAATTTTAAATATGTTATTTACTTTCAAGCGGCTAAAAGAAGTTAGTTTTTATTCGGTCCAAGTTGCATCGTCATTTGTACGCGTAAAAATGTTGTAATACGTCAGTTTTGCTTGAAGATTCCTTTAAAGTGAAGTGGTATTTTCTCTTTTCAGGCTGATGGAAGAACAATTAAGTCCTCTTTGGAACCACTTTAAAGAACACCGAATAGAAACGCATATGTTTGCTTCACAGTGGTTTTTAACTCTATTCACTGCCAGATTTCCATTGTATTTTGTTTTTCACATTATTGACGTTTTTCTTTTACAAGGTAAGTTAATGCACGCTGTTTCATGTACAGGGTGGCCCTTCAAAAACGAACTAGGAACGTTTTTAGGAACCTTGAAAATTATTTAAAAAAACTAAATTTTTTCGAGCGGGACATTGTTGTGGTACAATGGTATATTAGAAGTATATGGAGAACGGCTCAATATTTTTCGTTAAAATTTGGAGTGTGACTGTCTTTTTAAATTATTTTGGATTTTGCGGTGTTGCCATATCAGCCAACTATCTCATTTTTGAATTATTCTTTCCTATAACTATCTTGCACCGTTTCTTAGATATTTCATAAAAATGGTAGATTTGTTGAACCCTACTCTATACAATAATTAAGTTCTCAAGTCCTGAAAGGTTTGCTGATGTGTCCTTTTGTCTTCAGTTAGACAATACCATATGGTTGAAAAACTTTATAAAGTTTCAACCAGATCGGTTCCTCAGGGACGGAGCAGCACAATTTGGAATGTCTTACTAGTTTTATTTGTTAATTTGTTAAGACGCTTTTGTTCAAAAATGTACCCTGTCTACAGAAGGACACTTAAAAAGCAGACATTTTCAGTATAATTAAAGGAAAGTGTGTTTAATAAATGTGCAAAGTTTCTACAAGATCGGTTTCTCATGAACAGAGCAGCACAATTTGGAATGTCTTAGTGTTTTAATTTGTTAATTTATTAAGACGGTTTGGTTCAAAACTTTACCCTTTCTACAGAAGGACACTTAAAAAGCAGACATTTTCAGTATAATTAAAGAAAAGTGTGTTTAATAAATGTGCAAAGTTTCTACAAGATCGGTTCCTCATGAACGGAGCAGCACAATTTGGAATGTCTTAGTGTTTTTATTTGTTAATTCGTTGAGATGGTTTTGTTCAAAAATTCACCCTTTCTACAGAAGGACACTTAAAAAGCAGACATTTTCAGTATAATTAAAGGAAAGTGTGTTTAATAAATGTGCAAAGTTTCTACAAGATCGGTTCCTCATGAACGGAGCAGCACAATTTGGAATGTCTTAGTGTTTTTATTTGTTAATTCGTTGAGATGGTTTTGTTCAAAAATTCACCCTTTCTACAGAAGGACACTTAAAAAGCAGACATTTTCAGTATAATTAAAGGAAAGTGTGTTTAATAAATGTGCAAAGTTTCTACAAGATCGGTTCCTCATGAACGGAGCAGCACAATTTGGAATGTCTTAGTGTTTTTTATTTGTTAATTTGTTGAGATGGTTTTGTTCAAAATTCACCCTTTCTACAGAAGGACACTTAAAAAGCAGACATTTTCAGTATAATTAAAGGAAAGTGTGTTTAATAAATGTGCAAAGTTTCTACAAGATCGGTTCCTCATGAACGGAGCAGCACAATTTGGAATGTCTTAGTGTTTTTATTTGTTAATTCGTTGAGATGGTTTTGTTCAAAAATTCACCCTTTCTACAGAAGGACACTTAAAAAGCAGACATATATATATATAAACAATCTTTATTTTCAACAGAAAAAAGGCTATCGACCACTTGGTCTTTCTGCCTATGTTTACAGTGGGATTTTTTTTTATAGTTTTAGCATACATTTTAACTTAATCTAATTATTTACAATTTATTTACAAAAAAAAAAAAAAAAAAAAACAAAAATAGTCTTAGTTAAAGTGCTCTAGTAGGGTGGCAGTGGGAAAGAGGTAACGGGATTGTCTGGTTTGTCTTGTTATGCACAGTGGGTTTATTATTGTCCAGTTGTTTGGATTATTTTTCCATTTGTTTTGTAGTTGTATAAGTCTGTCTGTTATTTTGGTCATGTTTGTACGTTCGTAGAGAAGTTGGTTGGATGGGTTGTGTAGTGGGTTTTCTGGGTGTCTTATTTTGGTTATTAGTCTTAGAGCAATCTGTTCCGTAGTCTGAGTATATCTTTTAGTTTTGTCAGTAGCGTTTGCTCTAAGTAAGTGTCCGTAGTCTAGAAGTGGTCTACAGATGGATTTGTATATTTGTGTGGCGGTTTTCGTGCTAATACCTTTGTTTTTGTATGTCAGTGATCTAAAATGTTTTGTCCGTTTAATAGTTTCAGTTCTTGCATTTTTTAAGTGTTTTGTAAATTTTAGTTTTTGGTCCAGTATTACGCCTAAGTATTTTATGTCATGTTTGGGTTCAGTTATGTGGCCGTCCGCGGTTATGTTTGGGGAGTCGTCTTTGATCCTATGGTTTGGTAGTAAAAGTTGGTTTTTAGTTGCGTTGGGGGTCAGTCTCCATCTGTAGAACCATGTCATAGTATCGTCAGTAAGTGATTGTAGTTTTGACGCTGCTTTTGACGTAGTTTTGTCGTGTACTATAAGTGCAGTGTCGTCTGCGTATTGTAATATGTATGCGGTTTTGTCAAATTGGTTTTTGTCCTGCTTGTTGTGATTGTATATGTCATGGCAGTATAGGTTGTAAAGTAAAGGTGAGAGGGGTGATCCTTGGGGTAGTCCTTGTTCAGGACTGAAAGGAAAGGAGAGTGTGTTGTCTATTCGAACGTGCAGTTGTCTATTTTCTAGTAAATTTCTGATTGTGTAAAGTAAGTATTTTGGTGTATCAAGTTTATGTAGTTTGTAAAGTAGTCCTTTGTGCCAGACACTGTCAAAAGCTTTGTTAATGTCCATGAACAAACAAGCTGTTTTGTTGCTGTTGAGGTGCGTTGTTTGTATGTTGTTGGTTAAGATAAAAAGTGGATGTATAGTCGAGTGTTTTGGTTTAAAGCCAAACTGGTATGATGGAATGTGCTGTCCAATCTGTTCTTGAAGTCTGTTTTTTATGATCAGTTCGAGTAATTTGCTTAGTACTGGAAGTAATGTAATAGGTCTGTAATTTTGAGTCTGTGTGTTGTCGAGTCCATTTTTTGGAATAAAAGCAGACATTTTCAGTATAATTAAAGAAAAGTGTGTTTAATAAATGTGCAAAGTTTCTACAAGATCGGTTCCTCAGGGACGGAGCAGCACAATTTGGAATGTCTTAGTGTTTTAATTTGTTAATTTGTTGAGATGGTTTTGTTCAAAAATTCACCCTTTCTACAGAAGGACACTTAAAAAGCAGACATTTTCAGTATAATTAAAGGAAAGTGGGTTTAATAAATGTGCAAAGTTTCTACAAGATCGGTTCCTCAGGGACGGAGTAGCACAATTTGGAATGTCTTAGTGTTTTAATTTGTTAATTTGTTGAGATGGTTTTGTTCAAAAATTCACCCTTTCTACAGAAGGACACTTAAAAAGCAGACATTTTCAGTATAATTAAAGGAAAGTGTGTTTAATAAATGTGCAAAGTTTCAACCAGATCGGTTCCTCAGGGACGGAGTAGCACAATTTGGAATGTCTTAGTGTTTTAATTTGTTAATTTGTTAAGATGGTTTTGTTCAAAAATTCACCCTGTCTACAGGAGGACACTTAGAAAGCTGAAATTTTCTACACCATTTACACATGTAGTTTAGAAAATATCACTTGGATTTTAAAAATATAAGTTGGATTTCAGAATCTATAACTTGTATTTCATTATCGTAAATTTGGTTTTAGAAAACGTAAGTTGTATTTCAGATTTGTCACTTGTATTTTAGAACGCGAGATTTCAATTTCAGATTTTTTTGTTTCTATGTGGTTATTAGTTTATTGTTTTTTTTTTTTAATATCACTTTAAGCAAAAAAACCTGCCCATCGGGAGTATTAATTTATATAAAATATACAGGGTGTCCCGTAACTATATGACAATCTCTCGGGGGCATACAGGGGATGTCAAAATAATACGATTTGTTCATATAATTTTTTTTAAAGTCATTCCCAAGGGAAATATCGAGCCCCAAAGAACTGCCTTCCAATTAACGTTTTTGGCCGTAACTTTTGAAACACTTTGTAGATTGTAAGGATATATTTGACATGAAAACCAGGTATCTCGTCTTCGAAAGGCAGGAACTAACTGGACCTAAGACACAATTTGCTTAAACTTTGACAACTGCCATTATTTTCAGCTGCAAACGCCATTAATGTATATACTCTTGACATTTTTATCGAAAAATTGTACCCTTTCTTTATTTCGATGAAATAAACGCTTTTCGAGATAAATTGATTTTTCATTGAACTGCTTAAACCACAATGTTATTAAAAATATTCGTTAAACTATTTACTTTTTTTACTTATTTACTTTTTTTGCTCAACTTTAATTTTCCAAATTACAAATGACCATGTCTAAAATCCAACTGCTCTTTTCTATAATACAAGTGACTAATCTGAAATACAAATTGCAATTTCGAAAATCAAAGTTATTATTCTAAAATTGAAAGTACCTTTTCTGAAATACAAGTGATATTTTTTAAATCCATCTTATGGTTTCTAAAATTCAACTGACGCTTTCTAAACTACATGTGTAAATGGTGTAGATACTTCTAATATAGAATCACCCGATCTATCAACACTAATACAATTTATTCTGATGGCAGGTATTGACACCCTATTTCAAATGGCGTTGGCTCTTTTAACGGAGTGCAAAAGGGATCTCCTGCAGTTGGACTTTGAGGGAATTTTAAAATATTTCCGAGTGTCGTTGCCGAAAAAGTGCAGAAGCGAAGAAGCGGCTAAGCAACTTATCAAGCACGCTTGCAGTATTAAAGTGAAGAAACTTAAGAAGTACGAGACGGATTTCTTAACTCTTAAAGGTAATAATTTAATAATTTTTTTTCCAATACTCTTGTGGGTTGAAATTTTTGTTTTGTGGCGGATTGTTCTGCGATGTAGACGTTTAAAATTATTGATGTAGAAAAATTGGGTGATTGGTTACATTTGCTCTTATCCTTATCTCATCAACTATTAACTTTATCGAAAAATGTCAAATATGAAAGTTATAGACTCAGACCTGAAGGTTTTGCAGGATTTACTTTTTAATACGTAGAGTGGATCAAAATTGCTATAGACACAATGTTTTTTTAAATGAATACTCCATCATATTATTTGATATTCTGATTCCGACTATTATTTGCAATATTTTCTATATTTAATGTTGTATACCTAATATCAACCCTTTTCAAAATACGATTTTTTTTAAATTTCGAAAAAAACACCGGCAAAATTAGGGGAATGTCAAAATTTACATTTAGTTTAAAATTAACCCCTTTGGAAATTTGAAACAACAAGCTGGCCAGAAAATAGTCCCGACCTAACACCATTGGACACGTTTTAATAACCGGAATAATAATTTTGTTATGTTGCACTCCATCGGTGTGCGTTCGTGGTACAAATTTCAGACCTCTAACCTGAAACCTTCCTGAGATATTGAGCAAAAATTGCAAAAAACGAGAGTCAAGTTTGACGCCCTCTAGCGGCTAAACGGGACAACTTAGCCGTGCCCGCTCAAAGTCACGTGATAGCCCCATTCATTAGCTTTCTTTTGTTGTACGGTGGTTTTATACGGGGTGTTTCAAATAACTAGTTATAGACGATTTTCTGGAAAAGTGCACGAAAATGTAGTCTAAATTAGGGATTTTTTGAGCCTACTATACTAACGGCTAGCATTTTGGATTTTGCTCAATCAAAGTGACTTTTTTAACTAATTTCAAGCTGGGGAAAATAAATCTGACGTGTTTTTTGCGCCAACTGACACCGTTTCGGTGATGACCTTGAAATTATGTCAATTTTGACACTTAAGGGCGTGGCAACCTTGCAAATAGATATTTTGACAAATGACGTTTTACGTCATTTTTGTATTATTAACCTGAAGGTATTTAGGCAGTTGAGGTTAATTTTAAAAATAAATAATTTTCTGAAAAAAATCAGAAGGAATCACCCTTGAAATTTCTTGACAACTTTAGTTTTTAATTTTTCAAGATCAAACGGTGCATGATACCAAAAAAGTGTCTAGAAAGTAAAAGTTGCATCCCATCGAGGTGAATTTGTGGTTAAACTTTCAGACCTCTAACCTGAAACCTTCCTGAGATATTGAGAAAAAACTGCAAAAAACGAGAGTCAAGTTTGACGCCCTCTAGCGGCTAAACGGGACAACTTAGCCGTGCCTACTCAACGTCACGTGATAGCCTCATTCATTAGCTTTCTTTTGTTGTTCGGTGGTTTTATACGGAGTGTTTCAAATAAGCGAGTTATGAACGCTTTCCTGGAAAAGTGCACCAAAATTTCGCTCAAATTGGGAATTTCTGCTTTCGAGGGGGGTGGTCAAAGTAAGGCTGCTAGAGCAAAAACAATTGAATATCTATACTAACATTTTACATCAAGTAGGCCTAGAATTTGACGTAGATTCCAAAAATCGAATAAAAAATTATAAGTTTGGTTTGTTGGTCAAATTTGGGATACCCTGTATACTGATGGATTATTTAGGAATAAAGTAGACGCAAATATCTACAAGATTCATATTTGGTAATTTTTGATAAAATAAAAATTAAACAAGTTACAAGAATGTTAAAAACTCAATGAATCACCCTGTAAACTACTCCATTGTATTGTCAAATAACTTGGTTATTCTGACAATTATAGGGTAGTTCAATATACCAATTTGTAGCCCTTGAAATTATCTTTTGACCACCCTGTATAGCGTTTTTACCTAAAACGTCGAATAACTCAGTTATTTACTGTTAAAACTAAGTTGTTTGCTGTAAAGTTTGAATTTGACGGTTTTCACTTTGACAGCCCATAACTCTGTTATTTTGACAGTTACAGGGTAGTTTTATATACAGTGTGGAACAGCCAAATGGAATAAATTCGATAACGAATAAATGAGAGCGTGTTGGGAAAAACGCTTGGACACGTCGATTTGTATTTTTAGATGCGCATTTATTAAAAAAAATAAAAATTATATAGGGTGTGTCATGTGACAGTGGCCGATACCAACTTTCTTATTTTAAATACAACCCCATGTATATTATAATTTTTTTGGATTCTTCAGAAAATTCTAGACATAATTCATGTACAATGTCCCATACCTATCTTCAACTGTTTCGGAAATATTAAGTGTTTTCAGATGTATTACTAAAATTAATATTAAAAAAAGAAAATTATTTTATTTCACAAATAATGTAAAAAAAAAACAGTGTGAGTGTAATGTAGCGAATTTGTGAAATAAAATAATTTTCTTTTTTTAATGTTAATTGTTGTAATACATCTGAAAACACTTAATATTTCCGAAACAGTTGAAGATAGGTATGGGACATTGTACATGAATTATGTCTAGAATTTTCTGAAGAATCCAAAAAAATTATAATATACATGGGGTTGTATTTAAAATAAGAAAGTTGGTATCGGCCACTGTCACATGACACACCCTATATAATTTTTATTTTTTTTAATAAATGCGCATCTAAAAATACAAATCGACGTGTCCAAGCGTTTTTCCCAACACGCTCTCATTTATTCGTTATCGAATTTATTCCATTTGGCTGTTCCACACTGTATACTAATTTGTACCAATATACCAATTTGTAGTCCTTGAAATTGTCTTTTGACCACCTTGTTTAGCATATACAGGGTGGTCCAGTTTTCATCGCGGAAACTTCAGAGAGCGATAGAGAATCGAAAAATAATATAAGTTTGCTTTATAAACTATATTCGAGGAAAGCTGCGTTAAAGAAATACAGGGAGTTGAAGTTTTATATATTTTTTAGTTTTTGCTTTATAGTTCTTACAGTTTTAGAGATATTTAGCTCAAATTTGGACTAGATGTATCTTGTCATGTCCTACATCACTGGATATAAGAAAACGGGGAAGNAGTTNGGNTGCCATTTGACNGTNNNNCAAAGAAATTTGACNACACATCNATNNTGCTTNNCANGNGACCATNTTNTACNTGTGGATTTTCCCNTNATTCAGTCCGGNCNGGNNNTAAGGTNATAGCTNGAGNCTGANNGGAGNCGCGANAACCGTGAANGNTNCTTCCCGGNAGNAANNGACCGGATTNNTGATATATGCGNCNNNNGATGCAGCTGNNTACGCCTAGNNNTNCANTATNAAGTNTGTTCTTTTNTTCCGNNNCNGTNNTAGGANNCTCGCACNTGAGTCATTNGANCACCCGCTCNNCTTGANNACGNCCCACNTAAGCAANGACNCTTANNANTGGATGNNCTNACNNGAGNCGGGCCCGGNNCTTTNAATGTTCTGGTTAGACGGATNACNGNCNNCACGGGTGANTCTTCCAANTNTCTTATTTGNGTNNNTCTNGANTNATTAAACNTCGNNTTNTCTCTTTCTNGTGTACTTAGCATTGTGATGTCAGCTCCAGAATTAACAAGCCAAGTAGCAGACGTCCTTCTAAAGCAATGTCCAGTGTACTTCTGAGCATTTGGTAGTTTTAAATAAGTTGCTATCTCTTGTGGCATAGCACCAAATTTATGAATTCCAATAACTTGTTTTAATGCTTTACCCCTCCAATATCTGAAGAAAAATCTTCGGCTTTCAAATCCAGAAGGACGATAAGAAGCATATTTTCTATACATGTCCAGGTGTTCTGATACCACAAAAGATCTCGGTCTCTTCGTTTTGGTATCAGGAAGGGAAACTAATAGCTTATTGCCCATATTTTCAATATCATCTAATTGCATTCGCACAAGTTCGTCACTTCTACAATCGCAAGAACCGCCGCAACCTAGACAAAAATACTTGGTTATTCACTTAAAATTCGATCCAAAGTTCTGAAACTTACTTTGGTTGATAAATAGTAAGCATCTGGAGCTTCCGATAAAAATTTAATAACTTCTTCCTTCTCAAACACCTTAGATTTTTTGGGTTGGTATCCATCTTTCTGCCTTTTTAAAAAAGCCCTTAGTTTCAAATACTTTGCCAAATCTACATTATGATGAGTGCTTAAGGTGGATTTGAGCATAGAATATACACTCCACAATGTAGAAGACTTTAGTTTTTGAGACAGCTCAGCAAAATATGCGATTAACACGTTTTCTGAAAACGAACCGATGTTCTTGTTCTTCCGGTAATCCATAAATGGGCAGTATGTGTCTTCATATTTTTTTTTTTCGATTTTTCCGGTAGGAGATTAATTTCTACATTCCTGGCTGCTTCTCGCACCTCCGGAGGAGTTAGTGGTACATCGTCGTCACTATCCATAGTCTCCATCATGAAGAAACAACTTATAAATTTGACGAAACTTTTAGATGCCAATTTTGGCTTATTTAAGATGTCTATTTAAGATCGTAATCATAGCAACCAAACAGGTATAATTATTGTTGTAGATACATCATAGGTGGACAGTTTTCATTATTAGAAATAGGAGAGGTGTATTACTACTTAAATATAAAAAGTTATTCTGATTGACAATAATCGGCGAAAAAATTATGTGTTTGACTCGGCGAAAATGCACATTTACTGCCTCATCTTTCAAATCTTTCAATAACGCTATTTTTTCGCCTTGTAAAACAAATAACTATATTTTCTTCCTGAACAGATGATAAAGCTTCTAAAGGTCCTCCATTGGTTTTTTCCAATTCAAAATATTTACAAAGGTTAAGAATTAACTGCTGGGCTTGTCTGTGGAGAATTTTTCCAGGCATTTTCTAAAAAAATACTGTAATAGTAAGTAATTCCGAATTTAGGAAAAACCAAATGGCTAAATAAAAACCATAATAGACACTCCCACTTTTTTTAAAAACAGGTTAGTAATTGTGCCAATTTTGGTTAGATCGTGACAGCCGACATAAAAAAAATAAAAATATTAATAATAATATTATGAAAGTACTTACAGAATGTTAAAAGCGTAGAAACAATAGCTCTTAAAAGAACTGTGGTGGTGTGGTAAATAGAAAACTTTATAAATGATTAACAACACAAAGAAACGGAAAAGAATTAATAGTAAACAAATCAAATAAATTTCGATGGTTTTCAAACTGACAATGACTGAAATAGAAGCGCTAATCAGTAAATTTTTTTTTTTGGAAGACATTCACTTAGATATTTACCCTTTCTGAAAGTGAACAATAGACAAGGATGAAGTCAATAATGCATGTCTACTTCTAAATCACAGGGGGATGACGCACGGGTAAACTCAGTCCGCGAGAACAGTACACATTTCCTGGGGCCTAATTCTTGAAAGTAGGGAACGGAATTCTCAAGAAAAGTGTTGATAGAATGTGACGGAAAAACTGCCAATGGCGGGTTTCTGTCACATTCTACAGGTCTTTCTCTTGATAATTCCCTTCCCTCGTTTCAAGAATACGCACCCTGGACTGTTCTAAGAATTTAAATGTCTTGGTGTTATTTAACAGAATTTGTTGCAATATTAATCGGTCAATTATTGATTTAAAAGCAATAAGGATATTGACTAACGCTTTACACACTTCTAATATTTTAAGAGTAATTTAATTGGATGTATTTGCAGTTATTGAGTGTTTGATGTTATGAGATTGTGTCGTGTTATTTGTATCGATCACATTTTTTTTGTGTGGTTTTCGCCTGGAAAACATTTCTGGTGCTTATGTGATTTCCATTTTACATTCATCCCTCCATTTACCAATACAGAGTATTTTATTGGTTGTGATTTGCATTGATTTTTGCTCATTCCACGTGTCAGTGATCAACGATGTTTTATATATTTTTGTATGATATACACAGTTTTCTCTATTTGTTTGAGTTGATTTAATCGAATCTCACTTTATACTGCATAGAATAACAACGTAAACTTTTTATAAATAAAAAGAAAATACTCATTTTGGAACTGCTTTGTGTTATTGATTAAACTTATACTTATAAGGACTGTCCACCATTGAGTCCATGTCCTTTTTCCTTTTTGGCGTTGTCCATCTTCCACCTCTGAAGGTTCTTGCAAATTTTGACATTAGTGACAGATATCACGTGGTTTTTGCAGGCAGTCATGTGACCCCTATCAAAATAACTGTCATAAATTTCGCAGAACCTGTTTTGTCGTATCCTGCAAGAAAACTTCTTTATTTTTTCTTTGTTTATTGGGTCTTCTGTCTCACACAAAAAAGGTTTGTAAAAATGAGTAACTCGTCTCAACAAACATATAGAACATATCTCCAAAACTTCTTCTCTGATTTTTGCAACTTTTGAGCACAGTTTGACAATCAGATACCAAGAAAATGACAGTTTAATGCATATTTTTGGACTCCTCATTACATTTTCTATCCAATAACCTGAAAAACACTACAAAATTTGCTATAGTCAGGGAGAAAAGCGGTGTTAAAGTTTGACCTGACAGAAACACAGTTTTGAAAGGACAGTCAGAGACAAAATAGCCTGTAAAACCTACTTGGAGTAAGACAATGATTGTTTTAAGCACATTTTTGGAATCCTCATTAAATTTCCTATCCAATAACCTGAAAAAACACTACAAAATTTAGTACATTCAAGGAAAAAAACGGTGACAAGTTTGAACTGTCAGAAATACAGTTTGAAAAGACAGTCAGGAACAAAATCGCCTGTAAAACTTACTTGGAGTAAGAAAATGAGTGTTTTAAGCACATTTTTGAAATCCTCATTAAATTTCCTATCCAATAACCTAAAAAACACTGTAAAATTGGGTATAGTCAGTGAGAAAAGCGGTGTCAAAGTTTGAAATGCCAGAAATACAGTTTGAAGAGACAGTCAGGAACAAAATCGCCTGTAAAATTCACTTGGAGTAAGAAAATGAGTGTTTTAAGCATATTTTTGGAATCTTCATTAAATTTCCTATCCAATAACCTGAAAAACACTACAAAATTGGGTATAGTCAGTGAGAAAAGCTGTGTCAAAGTTTGAAATGCCAGAAATACAGTTTGAAAAGACAGTCAGGGACAAAATCGCCTGTAAAACTGACTTGGGAGTAAGAAAATGAATGTTTTAGGTACATTTTTGGAATCCTCATTAAATTTCCGACCCAATAACCTAAAAAACACTACAAAATTGGGTATAGTCAGTGAGAAAAGCGGTGTCAAAGTTTGAAATGCCAGAAATACAGTTTGAAAAGACAGTCAGGGACAAAATCGCCTGTAAAACTGACTTGGGAGTAAGAAAATGAATGTTTTAAACACATTTTTGGAATCCTCATGAAATTTCCGATCCAATAACCTAAAAACACTACAAAATTGGGTATAGTCAGTGAGAAAAGCGGTGTCAAAGATTGAATAGCCAGAAATACAGTTTGAAAAGACAGTCAGGAACAAAATCGCCTGTAAAACTCACTTGGAGTAAGAAAATGAGTGTTTCAAGCACATTTTTGGAATCTTCATTAAATTTCCTATCCGATAACTTGAAAAACACTACAAAATTTAGTACATTCAAGGAAAAAAACGGTGACAGGTTTGAACTGTCAGAAATACAGTTTGAAAGAACAGTCAGGGACAAAATCGCCTGTAAAACTGACTTGGGAGTAAGAAAATTAGTGTTTTAAGCAAATTTTTGGAATCTTCATGAAATTTCCGATCCAATAACCTAAAAACACTACAAAATTGGGTATAGTCAGTGAGAAAAGCGGTGTCAAAGTTTGAAAAGCCAGAAATACAGTTTGAAAAGACAGTCAGGGACAAAATCGCCTGTAAAACTGACTTGGGAGTAAGAAAATGAATGTTTTAAGCACATTTTTGGAATCCTCATTAAATTTCCGATCCAATAACCTAAAAAACACTACAAAATTGGGTATAGTCAGTGAGAAAAGCGGTGTCAAAGTTTGAAATGCCAGAAATACAGTTTGAAAAGACAGTCAGGGACAAAATCGCCTGTAAAACTGACTTGGGAATAAGAAAATGAATGTTTTAAGCACATTTTTGGAATCCTCATTAAATTTCCGATCCAATAACCTAAAAAACACTACAAAATTGGGTATAGTTAGTGAGAAAAGCGGTGTCAAAGTTTGAAATGCCAGAAATACAGTTTGAAAAGACAGTCAGGAACAAAATCGCCTGTAAAACTCACTTGGAGTAAGAAAATGAGTGTTTTAAGCACATTTTTGGAATCCTCATTAAATTTCCTATCCAATAACGTCAAAAACACTGTAAAATTGGGTATAGTCAGTGAGAAAAGCGGTGTCAAAATTTGAACTGCCAGAAATACAGTTTGAAAAGACAGTCAGGAACAAAATCGCCTGTAAAACTGACTTGGGAGTAAGAAAATGAATGTTTTAGGTACATTTTTGGAATCCTCATTAAATTTCCGACCCAATAACCTAAAAAACACTACAAAATTGGGTATAGTCAGTGAGAAAAGCGGTGTCAAAGTTTGAAATGCCAGAAATACAGTTTGAAAAGACAGTCAGGGACAAAATCGCCTGTAAAACTCACTTGGAGTAAGAAAATAAATGTTTTAAGCACATTTTTGGAATCCTCATAAATGTTCTATCCAATAACTTGAAAAAACAGGATCGTCCATAAAACTCACTTGGAGTAAGAAAATGAGTGTTTTAAGCACATTTTTGGAATCCTCATTAAATTTCCTATCCAATAACCTAAAAAACACTACAAAATTGGGTACAGTCAGTGAGAAAAGCGGTGTCAAAGTTTGAACTGCCAGAAATACAGTTTGAAAAGACAGTCAGGAACAAAATCGCCTGTAAAACTGACTTGGAGTAAGAAAATGAATGTTTTAAGCACATTTTTGGAATCCTCATTAAATTTCCGATCCAATAACCTAAAAAACACTACAAAATTGGGTATAGTCAGTGAGAAAAGCGGTGTCAAAGTTTGAAATGCCAGAAATACAGTTTGAAAAGACAGTCAGGAACAAAATTGCCTGTAAAACTCACTTGGAGTAAGAAAATGAGTGTTTTAAGCACATTTTTGGAATCCTCATTAAATTTCCGATCCAATAACCTAAAAAACACTACAAAATTGGGTATAGTCAGTGAGAAAAGCGGTGTCAAAGTTTGAAATGCCAGAAATACAGTTTGAAAAAACAGCCAGGAACAAAATCGCCTGTAAAACTCACTTGGAGTGAGAAAATGACTGTTTTAAGCACATTTTTGGAATCCTCATTAAATTTCCTATCCGATAACCTAAAAAAACACTACAAAATTAGGTACAGTCAAGGAGAAAAGCGGTGTCAAAAGTTTGAACTGCCAGAAACACAGTTTGAAAGGACAGTCAACAACAAAATCGCTTGTAAAACTCACTTGGAGTGAGAAAATGAATGTTTTAAGTACATTTTTGGAATCCTCATTAAATTTCCTATCCAATAACCTAAAAAACACTACAAAATTGGGTATAGTCAGTGAGAAAAGCGGTGTCAAAGTTTGAAATGCCAGAAATACAGTTTGAAAGGACAGTCAGGACAAAATCGCCTGTAAAACTGACTTGGAGTAAGAAAATTGTTTTAAGCACATTTTTGGAATCCTCATTAAATTTCCGATCCAATAACCTAAAAAAAGTACAAAATTGGGTATAGTCAGTGAGAAAAGCGGTGTCAAAGTTTGAAATGCCAGAAATACAGTTTTCAGGAATCGCCTGTAAAACTCACTTGGAGTAAGAAAATGAGTGTTTTAAGCACATTTTTGGAATCCTCATTAAATTTCCTATCCAATAACCTGAAAAAACACTACAAAATTTAGTACTCAAAAAAACGGTGTCAAAGTTTGAACTGCCAGAAATACAGTTTGAAAGGACAGTCAGGACAAAATCGCCTGTAAAACTCACTTGGAGTGAGAAAATGACTGTTTTAAGCACATTTTTGGTGAGAAAAACACTTCAAAAAAGCGCGGTGTCAAAGTTTGAAATGCCAGAAATACAGTTTGAAAAGACAGTCAGGAACAAAATCGCCTGTAAAACTGACTTGGAGTAAGAAAATGAATGTTTTAAGCACATTTTTGGAATCCTCATTAAATTTCCTATCCAATAACCTGAAAAAACACTTCAAAATTTAGTACAGTCAGTGAGAAAAGCGGTGTCAAAGTTTGAAATGCCAGAAATACAGTTTGAAAAGACAGTCAGGAACAAAATCGCCTGTAAAACTCACTTGGAGTAAGAAAATGAGTGTTTTAAGCACATTTTTGGAATCCTCATTAAATTTCCGATCCAATAACCTAAAAAACACTACAAAATTGGGTATAGTCAGTGAGAAAAGCGGTGTCAAAGTTTGAAATGCCAGAAATACAGTTTGAAAAGACAGTCAGGAACAAAATCGCCTGTAAAACTCACTTGGAGTAAGAAAATGAGTGTTTTAAGCACATTTTTGGAATCCTCATTAAATTTCCTATCCAATAACCTGAAAAAACACTTCAAAATTTAGTACATTCAAGGATAAAAACGGTGACAAGTTTGAACTGTCAGAAATACAGTTTGAAAAGGACAGTCAGGGACAAAATCGCCTGTAAAACTCACTTGGAGTAAGAAAATGAGTGTTTTAAGCACATTTTTGGAATCCTCATTAAATTTCCGATCCAATAACCTAAAAACACTACAAAATTGGGTATAGTCAGTGAGAAAAGCGGTGTCAAAGTTTGAAAAGCCAGAAATACAGTTTGAAAAGACAGTCAGGAACAAAATCGCCTGTAAAACTCACTTGGAGTAAGAAAATGAATGTTTTAAGCACATTTTTGGAATCCTCATTAAATTTCCGATCCAATAACCTGAAAAACACTACAAAATTGGGTATAGTCAGTGAGAAAAGCGGTGTCAAAGTTTGAAATGCCAGAAATACAGTTTGAAAAGACAGTCAGGAACAAAATCGCCTGTAAAACTCACTTGGAGTAAGAAAATGAATGTTTTAAGCACATTTTTGGAATCCTCATTAAATTTCCTATCCAATAACCTAAAAAACACTGTAAAATTGGGTATAGTCAGTGAGAAAAGCGGTGTCAAAGTTTGAAATGCCAGAAATACAGTTTGAAAAGACAGTCAGGAACAAAATCGCCTGTAAAACTCACTTGGAGTAAGAAAATGAGTGTTTTAAGCACATTTTTGGAATCCTCATTAAATTTCCTATCCAATAACCTGAAAAACACTACAAAATTGGGTACAGTCAGGGAGAAAAGCGGTGTCAAAGTTTGAACTGACAGAAACACAGTTTGAAAGGACAGTCAGAGACTGTAAAACTCACTTGTAGTGAGAAAGTGACTGCTTTAAGCACATTTTTGGAATCATTAAATTTCTTGTCGAATAACTTGAAAAACACTACAAAATTTGGTACAGCCAGTGAGAAAAGCGATGTCAAAGTTTGAACAGACAGAAACACAGTTTGAAAGGACAGTTAGAGACAAAATCGCCTGTAACACCCACTTGAACTTGTATGTATAACAATGTTTTGAACGTTATTGTAAATAAAGCAAGAAATTATTAAATATGAATTTATTTAAACATATCGAACATCAAAATTCACATTATTTGTTACAAAATATAATGAAAAAAAAAAAAAAACCTAAATACATTTTTGACAGTCATGATATTATGCAACCACATCTACAAAACTGAAGGGGAAGAATAATAGATGAGTGTTTTATTTAAAAAAAAAGTGCATTCGAATATATTTCAAAAGTGTATCCAACAATACCTTGTTAAATAAATAACTTACACGTTACTCTATCACGAAAACTAATCTCTATCTCACTAAAGAAACATATGGCTCTATCTTAGCGGTTAGCCTAATATCATTTAAATATAGGTACAAAGTACAAACAACATGGCATAGCTGTGAAGTTATTTAAAAAAAAAGCAGAATAAATGAAGAGAAAAATGAATTTATTGCCATTACGGGTCGATTCTGTCGTTACTATCACAAAATGCAGTACCAGTTACAGAGTACGGCAATATGGAGTTGTTACATCCGCAAACCTTAACGTTTCATGGTGTGTTAGAACCAAAATCACACCTAAAGGCTCCAGTAATAAATACAGTGTGTCCCAAATTGGTTCTACAATGTATCTCGGTAACCGTAATAGCTACAGAGTCGGTTAAATGGGGAAAGTTTTAGAGAATTTTGTGTGAAAGTCCGCAAGTTTGTGTGACACAATATTGGCGCAGTCCGGTAATGGATCCTGATCAATGCGTTGGCGACCCAGGCTCGAGTACAACAAGATGCTATGACATCGTTACTTACTCAAATGAAACAAACTACACTAACCGACCCATCAAGTAGCACCGGATTCCCTCGTGCTGTCATGCCTGAAAAGTTCTCATCTTACGACGACGAGACCCAGGATCCAACTGTTTTCGAAAACTGGTTAGAGCGTTTCGAGTTTGCAGTTAAGATGAATCACGGAAAAACAAAAGGAAGAACAACGACGACAGAGGGAAAAACAAATAGAACAAGAACGACGACAAACAGAAAACCATGATGAATAAGAACGACGACAGAAAGAGGAACAAAAGAAAGAAAAACGCGTAAACAAAGAAATGCCCTGAAAATTTGGACAGATAGACACTAAATTTGAACAAATTGTATCAAGATCGAAGTCATGCGCAAGGAAATTATGAGTATTCGCGAAGAACTGAAGAAACCAGTCGAGATATCTCTGGCACAAGTTAAACCAAATGAAACACTTGACGCCGGTGTACCAAAGTCACCTAAAGAGTAGGACCAATCAGAAACGGAAAAGGAACCTGTCCTACAAAAAGTATACTGTGCAAAACGGCAAATTTTCGGAAGATCAGTGTCAAGCGGGAGACGTAGTTGTTATGGAATTATTTGTAAGGAAGTTAGACAAACTTTTTGAATGCTACTAAGATATCTGTAGTGGATATGATAACCCTGGCGTTAGTGACTCCGATGCTTTTGACCCGCCTTTCCGACACATCGTAAGATATTGGCAGTCGAAATTATAAGGACCTAGTGGACATTCTTAGAACTTTATACGCTCAACCGCGTTTGCTAGAACTAGACCGATTAGCGTGCCTTCAAATGGAAATGCTACCAGATGAGACATTGGACAAATACATCTGCCGTTTCAATGCAAACTTCCGCAGATTCAACTTTTTGGTGTGTTTCTTGTACTGCTGCACATGTAACAATCTAAACTAGAATCCTCGCAAAACTGCAAGAAACCCGAGGAAACGTCGTGTTTGATGATATCATGAGCGACGCCCGTACCTTTCTTCAAACAGCAGCAGATTCTAAAGAATTTGCAGCGTCCTACTAGTGCCGTAGTCCATGCAGTGAAGCATAAAGAATCAGCCGGATCTTTCAGCTCCAAATGTGACATCAAGGCAAAATCTAAAAGCAAGCATCCTCCTAGCAATTGTCTTCGTTGCAACGAGTTCCACTGGTCTTATAACTGTCCATACAAGAACCACAAGTGTTCAAATTGATGGCCATCTTGAGCGCCAGTGGAAACATGGAATATTAATACAGCAATCATCGGCATCATGCAGAACAACTGTGATAAGATCGAATATCAAAACCAACTAAATCAGTCCGCATTATTATTTATGGTCGATTCCGGATCAGAACTTACGATTATTGATGAGAAATCTCACAAGTTTATTGGTTCTCCGGAACTAAAACGCAGTTTTCTTCGTGGCCATAGTTTTGATGGATCAGCTCTTTGCCATTTCAAAGGACAATTTGAGGCAACCCTCTCACAGTGTTTGTCGCAAAAGAAGGATCCAGTAACGTTCTTGGTCTTTTTGCTTGTGAAGCACTTGGACTCCTAGACATTCCATTGAGGGATCCACCGATTAACAGTCAAAACAGAACAAGGTCAATCTGTCCTAACAAAATTGCAGTCTCCCAGAAGTTTTCTCGCCCGGACTTGGACACTGTACCAGTACCAAAACCAAAGCAGCAAAAAATCCTATTAAACATCAGCTTCAGTCTTGGCCTAAGCCTACCGCGCCTTGGCAACGAGTGCATATGGACTTCGCCGGCCCAATCAACGGACTTTACTACTTAATTACTGTGGACAGCTATCCACTGCACTCATTAATGGTCCTTCGACCAATAATTGCTCGTTTAGGTCTTCCGGTGAAGTTTGATTAAATTCAAGGAGGGAGGAGAAATGAGCGAAACAATCCAAGAATTTCTATTCAGCTACCGTACAACTCCTTGTTCATCAGCACCTGATGGCAAGGCGCCTGCTGAATTATTCTTTGGACCACCGCCCTCTGTACAAGAAAGCCTAGAATGTCACTTTTAATGGCGGCGTTAGCGGTTTTCGTTTTGTACACAAACCTATGCAGATGCAGTAGAAAATATGTTTTTTTTTATTTTTTCGTGTAGTTGATTAGAAGTTGTGAGTGAAAAATCAAAGAACGCTTCATTCCTGATCCAGATATGTATAGATATGGCTTTTTATACCCAATAAAGTCCAGCCAAAGCAAGTTTGGTTAGAACCCTTTGTCCTGGAAAGTACAACAAACTAATGTAAAAACTGCTCAATCAAAGAAAATTTGGAAATCGTTGAAGCTAGGTAAGCAAAACTGGTAAATGGGTTTTATATTATTACCAAGACCTTTCTTTTAAAATGTAAATGTGCCAATGGAACTTCTAAAAGCTGTCCTGCTTCTTCAGAGTAAACCTTTGTTGCTCTCAAAATGCAGGCGGCCTCAAAATGTAACTCACATACCTATGTATGTAAAAGGCAATAAGTTTACTGAATGAGAAAGCATATTGTACTGACCACTGAGTATTGTGTTGGAGTAAAATCATTCCAGTTCAAAGCTTTCAACCACTGTTGGGTTCGAGCAGGGTCTTTTGGAAAGTAAAAGACTGACACTTTTGGGCCTTTCACCAAATTGCTTTTACAATTTGGCAAACAACAAGTGGACGGCATATTGTAGAGGCAATAGAATTTAAGTTAAAAAACCAACAACAAATTATAGAACAATGAAGGAACAATAACAATAGTGATCTTCTTCTCTCTCTCGAAAGCGTTATGGCTACTAACGGGTGATTTTTTTGCTGGTATCTTTTTGACAACACTGTTTTTGACAGATCACGCGTGAATCGTGTCTTGTGTCATTGTCAAACTTGTTCAGTTTGGTCTATAATTTAATCATGAATCGACTTACGAACGAACAACGCTTGCAAATTATTGAATTTTACTATCAAAATTCATGCTCTGTTAAGAGGGTGCATCGCGCACTTCTTCCAATTTATGGGCAGTTTGGTCGGCCTACTGAGGGAGCTATTCGGAAGCTTGTGACTAAATTTCGAACCCAGTTTACACTATTGAACATTAAACCACTAACACGCATACGTAGAGTGAGGACCGAAGAAAATATTGCGGCTGTATCCGCCAGTGTTATTGATGACCGTGAAATGTCGATTCGCCGCCGTTCGCAGCAATTGGGCCTCTGTTACTCCACTACGTGGAAAATTTTGCGAAAGGATTTGGGTGTAAAACCTTATAAGATACAGCTGGTGCAAGAATTGAAGCCACACGACCTCCCACAACGTCTAACATTTGGTGAATGGGCGCTGGCAAAGTTGGAGGAAGATCCATTTTTTTATCGAAAAATTGTGTTCAGCGACGAAGCTCATTTCTGGTTGAATGGATACGTCAACAAGCAAAATTGCCCGTTCTGGAGTGAAGAGCCAGCCAGAAGTATTGCAAGAGCTACCAATGCATCCCAAAAAGTCACTGTTTGGTGTGGATTATGGGCCGGTAGCATCATCGGAACATTACTGTGAATGGCGAGCGCTACCGTGTGATGATTGACGATTTTTTTATGCCCAAAATGGAAGAATTGGACATGCCTGACATGTGGTTTCAACAAGACGGTGCCACATGCCACACGGCACGCGAATCAATGGCCAAATTGAGAGCCGCCTTCGGTGAACAGTTTATCTCACGTTTCGGGCCCGTCAATTGGCCGCCTAGATCGTGCGATTTAACGCCTTTGGACTATTTCTTGTGGGGCCATGTTAAGGCTCATGTCTACAGGGATAAACCAGCAACGATTGACGCACTGGAAGCCAATATTGAAGCATTTATTCATGAAATACCGGCCGATATGTTGGAGAGAGTGTGCCAGAATTGGACCTTGCGCATGGGCCATCTAAAGCGGAGCCGCGGCCAACATTTACATGAAATCATCTTCAAACATTAAATTATATTGATCGTTCTAACACATCATTCAATAAGTCCCGGGACTAACCCACAGGTGGCACTACAAATCGCATTTTTATATTTTTCCCTTGAAGTACCATCTTTCAAACGACAGCTGTCAAATCCTGAGCTCATTCCCTCCAATATTTTGTTTGTGAGAATTTTTTAAAGTGAACAACTTTTGAGTTTTTTTAAAACATGGAAAAAAGTGATTTTCGTGTGCTGATTAAACACTGTTTCCTGATGGGAAAAAACACCGTCCAAACAGAACAATGGCTTGAAAAATGTTACGGGGACTCTTCTCCATCGAAAACAACGATTTGTAGGTGGTTTGCTGATTTTAAACGCGGTCGTACAGACACAAATGACGCTGAACGGTCTGGACGCCCAAATTCGGCTGTTGTTCCAGAAAACATCAAAAAAATCCACAAAATGATATTGTCTGATCGTGAGTGAGATAGCTGAGGCCTCAAAGATATCAGAAGGTAGTGTGTTAACAATTTTGCATGAACATTTGGGTATGCGAAAGCTGCTTTCGAAATGGGTGCCGCGAGTGCTCACTATTGACCAAAAACAACAACGAATTGATGATTCAGAGCGCTGTTTGGAGCTGTTTAACCGTAATAAAAAGGATTTTTTGCGTCGATATGTGACCATGGACAAAACCTGGATCCACCACTACACACCTGAATCAAAACGGCAGTCATCTGAGTGGACTGGACCCGGCGAAAGCCGTCCAAAGCGACCAAAAACGCAACAATCGGCTGGCAAGGTTATGGCCTCTGTATTCTGGGATACACACGGTATATTGTTCATTGACTATTTGGAAAAGGGAAAAACAATCAACAGCGACTATTATTGTGCATTATTGGACCGATTGAAGGATGAAATCGCACTAAAACGGCCCCATATGAAGAAGAAAAAGATTATCTTTCATCAAGACAATGCACCGTGTCACAAGTCCATAAAAACGAAGGTCAAATTCAACGAATTGGGTTTCGAATTGCTTCCCCACCCACCGTATAGTCCAGACCTGGCCCCCAGCGACTACTGGCTGTTTTCAGACCTCAAAAAAATGCTCCAGGGAAAGAAATATCAATCAAATGAGGAAGTCATCGCTGAAACTGAAGCGTATTTTGAGGCCAAGGAAAAATCGTTCTATAAACATGGTATAGAAAAGTTGGAAAATCGTTGGAATGACTCTAGAAGGAAACTATATTGACGAACTATAAGACGAATTTCATGAAAAATAATTGTTTTTCTTAGTTGGTCCCGGGACTTATTGAATGAAGTGTTATCGATTCCAATAAAGATTTCATCAATTCTTTCAAATTATTTGTGTTTTTTTTTTTTGAAAATCAAATCCTATACCTCTTAAAAAATCACCCGTTACAAGGGGGAGATGTTGTGAACCGAACATACTCAATTTTGATGTTAGTTCAGTTGTTATGTCAGTAATTTTGTCAAGTGTTGTCAATGACTGTCCATTTTTAAAAAAGGTAAGTTTATGTCGTAACTCAAAAATGACAGCTGTCAGAAATAATTTAGTTAGCCTATCTTTTTCGGGGTAAAATCAACGAGGATATAATAACTAAAGGAGAGTGTTCGAAGCTTATGTACGGATTGGCTGAGAGATTCTAGTTCGTCCAGAGGAACTTGGCGGCGCCACTACTATCTTCAAACTGGGCTTTTAGTGTCAATCTACTGTCACTGTCTTTAAAGTATTGTCGTTTTGTGGCAAGCGCAAGGGTTATTTATTAAATTGTGAAAATTCAAAAATCAAAATTGAAACATAAACCGTTTGGCAAATTGTTCTGGTCAGAACGGAAGCCATTAAGACACAAATAAAACAAAAACCGAAAACCTCGCCAAAAAAGTACTGTTTCTAGGGTGGAAAGATTTTCTTTTCTGGCTAATGTTCTGAGAGATGGGAGTGAAAAGTAAATTGAAGTTACAGCAGAACACGGACACAATTGGAGCTACAGTATGGATTTCATACAGAATTGGAGGTACAGTTTGGATTTGGAAGCAACTTGTTAAAGCTGTCTTCAAAAGACTGTAAGACTCAAGAGTGAGATTTTGTTATTATGTTTTAGATTTTATATTATATTTTGCTAAAATGTGGTAGACAAAATGTAAATACAAATAAAGTTTGATATACATTACCATCATATTTGTATTGTATCAGCTGATTGCTCTGTCGGTAAAGCAGTTTCCGTGCATAACTTTTAGTTAGTTTTACCAGAGCTCCGTCGTGGCGCTGCCGACAACAATGTGACAAATATTTACTAAGGCAATAACCTCCTTTAGTTATTATATCCTCGTTGGGTAAAATTATCTACAACTTTTGTCGTCAAAATTTGGTTTTTGCTAAATAATTAGTACCTTTTTCTATAAAACACAAATGGTTTTAAATTGGTACCCTAAAACTGCAAATCTTTCCCCATTTAACCGATTTCGTAACTCGGCTAGTTCCTTAACTGAAAACGAAAAAAACTCACCCCGTAGAAAAGTGATAGCGGAGTGAAAACTGAAGAAAAAACATTTTTTTTTGTAAAAATAGGTACTCCTGACTTTACAGGTAAGCGTAGTGTTATAAAGGTCTTTAATCCACGCCCAACAGACGTATTAAACCTTCATAAAATACCGGGTCGTGGATAAAAATGATAATTCCAAATAAAATACCAAAGTACAGTTTGATACCAATCAAGGTTTGCCAACTACCGGGCAATAGAATTTGTACCATCAATTTGAAACCCAAAACACACAAGTAGAGACCGAAGCGGAACCATGTAACATCAATACACTTTTAATAAATGTACAAGTTTTCACTAAAACAGCCAAAACTCCGGCTGTTGTAGTGAAAGTAATATCAAAATGCAAACACCAAAAATAAACGCTTCTAAACCAAAAAAAAAAAACAATTAAAATAGAGATAAGTGATTAATTATGGGATTTCAAGCTGTTACAGCTTTGAGAATCTTTTATAACGGGGGCGGAATCCCGTCGGATTTCCTCCTTCATACTGTTGATTCTTTCCGGTACTCTCAATGGAACGCTTTCTCTTCGATATACGTTGTTGATATGAGATATAAAAGTGGACGTGTTTGTGGGGTTTGTTGTTAAGGTTGGTTTATTGGCCACCTGAAAAAATACAAAGTTTATTAACCAAATTATTTGCCATCATTAAAGGCCATTTTTGTACACTTTTCAGTTAAACATCAATCCATTTTTATTTTCTTTGTCAATTTGAATTCTCATGATTTTCATGATTTTGACGTCAAAATAGACTACAAGTACATTTTTAGAATTTTTAAAACAACTCTCATGAATTTGACGTGAATTTGAAATTATAAAATCATTTTCATAAATTTAACGCGAATTTTGACTTTTCAAATACATTTTTGTGATTCTTAAGTTAAATGAGTAGTTTTATAAAAATTTTAATGAATTTTAAGTTTTAGTCAAGTCAATTTTCATAATTATAAAGTCAAGATAGACTTTCTAAGTAGGTAGTAAATACTGTTAATAATTTCCTATAGGTACATATTGTGCATCGTTTCTTATATATTTTACAAAAATTTACTTTTTAGTACCTACATCAAAGTACTCAAAAGAATTTTCATAACCTTGACGTTAAATTCAAGTTATCAAATCAGTTTTTATGATTTCCAAGTCCACTTTCATGTATTTCAAATAAATGTTAATCAATTTTTATAAAATGTTCGTCAATTTCAGGTTAGCAAGTCAATTTGCATGAATTTAACGTGAATTTTGAGTTTTAAAATAAATTCGTATGATTTTAAAGTCAAATGGGTCAATTTTCATGATTTTGACGCCAAAATAGACTTTACCAGTAAATTTTTATAATTTTTAATACAACTCTCATGAATTTGACGTGTTTGGTGCATTCTGTTCTTTTTTGGCCTGTAACTCTTTAAGGAAACCTTTAAGGATCAAAATATCTAAATGTAATCTTGTAGAGCATGAAATTAATAAAAAGAGAAATAATTTTTTATGGTACTTTTCATGCACTTAAAAAACATATTTTTGGTAAATTATACAGGGTTTGTCACCCAAACCGATCATTAAAAGTTTATTAGGATCCAATATTAATAGAAATTTGAAATTTTGGAATTAAAAGAAATTTGATGAGTGTTATGTTTTAAAAGTATTTTCATCTTTCTGTCACTTCCGGTTTAACCGGAAGTTGATGTCTACTTTCTTATTTTAATTGGAACAGCCTGTATGTTATTGCATTTTTGAATAGTCCTATCGATTTCAAATATTTTTCATGTAACCTATACTACAACGGTTTTCGAGATATTGACGTTTGAAAAATGACACTTTTATGTTTCCAAGTGTCATAACTTTTAACCAGAATGAGATAGAGGCAAAACGGCTTGCATGTTCTTATTTTTTTTGAGATCTATCATTTGGTTATATATTAATTTTGACAAGTTGCAAAAATTTTATTTCAGTAAAGAAATTGACACCTGTCAAATTTTCTAAAATAACCACGCAATAGATCTCAAAAAGTTAAGATAAGAACATACAAGCCGTTTTGCTCTATATTATTCAGATTAGGAATAATGACACTTTAAAAACAAAAAATGTCATTTTTCAAACGTCAATGTTTCGAAAACTGTTTAGTTGAGATCTATAGGTATACATCAAAAATATTTGAAATCGATAGGACTATTCAAAAATACAATAAAATACAGGGGGTTCTATTTAAAATAAGCAAGACATCCACATGACAGAAAGATGAAATTGTAACACCCTGTACATAAAACTTTAGGAAATTATCCACAGGAAATCAATGGTAAGAAAAGAGAACCATTACAAATTAAATAAGCTAAACAAAGATGAATAAACTAATCATTTAACTTTGTTATGACGTTTAACTGAACTTATAAAATTGACCGTTAGCAACAGTAAAGCTGGATTCATAGTTCTAATTCCGCAAGAAGTAAGCAGCAAGCAGTAGGAGTAAGAACTAGCCTTCCGCAAATGTTTCAATTCATAGTTCGACGCTTTGACGTTAGTAAACTGACAGACTACAGATTATTTGACAGTTTATTTTTTTGTTTACAATATAAATTTGGTTAGAATTTTTTATTTCTATTCTATTCATTGAATGTTTGCTGAATTTTACGGAAAATGGATTTTGTCGATGACTATTTTATCATAGCAGCTGCAAGTAATCAAAGTGAAAACCAGAAAAATAAACCAGGAAAGATCGGATACTTGACAAATGACAATTCGAAAACCCACGATTGTTAAACGAAATTTTGACCAGTGTTGCCGTTCGTAGCGACTTGTCGCAAAAATAGCGACTTTTCCAACATTAAAATGCGTATCGACTTCTTAACGAAATTTGGCAAATTGTAGCGCGATTTGGTTCTTCGTTAATAAGCATGAAATAATACATAAAAAAACTTTTCTGGAATAAGCTTTATATCTGTAAACCCCACGTGACATCAAACGGCACAAAATGAATTTGAATTGAAAGCACTTTCAAATATCTAAGCAAACGAGGTAGTGTGAGATATACAGGGTGATTCCAAAGTTGGTGCTTTTCTTTCACCTGCGAATAGGGCTTCAAAAATTAAGTTTTTTTTCCTTTGACGCTTTTTCGAAATATGAACAATAACGAAGATACAGGGTGTCAAAGTTTTACTGAAAAGAAACAAAATAAAAAATAACTTAAATTTCATTTTTACTAACTACAGGTTATTCCTTATCAACAGACATAAACAAAAACAAAAGATTTCAGCCGCCCTTAACCCTAAGTTTTAATAATTTGACATTTTAAATTAAAACAGCATTTAATTTTAAGCACGCAAGTGCATCGTAGCAAAAAATAATAAAAGGGGTTTTATTTTTAGAATTGAACAAGGAATTCAATAATAAATTTTATGTTGAAAAAAAACCAGTAGGGTAATATTTTTTTTTCAAAAATGTTTTAAAAAAATTGTACGCGCGTCACTGGTAAACGCAAGGAAATTGTTGTTTCTTGGAAAATTTCCTTTCCACGTAGCTACTGACACCTACAAAATTTTGTCTAATTACTTCAAGTGGTTTGGCCAAAATCATTAAATTTTAATTTTTTCAGTAAAACTTTGACACCCTATATCTTCGTTATTGTTCATATTTCGAAAAAGCGTCAAAGGAAAAGAAAACTTATTTTTTGAAGCCCTATTCGTAGGTGAAAGGAAAGCCCCAACTTTGGAATCACCCTGTATAGTAACAACAGTGTAATGACAAATATTAAGTTATTACATTACACAGTAACAAGTCCCAAATTTCGTTGATATAAATGTCAGAAACCTTAGTTAGGTAGTACAGTACATGCACACTTTCTTCCTTTTGAGTACGTAAATGTTAAATTGGTTAAATAGTGTTAATGTGAATATATTTAAACCCCACTAATCCTTCAAACATGGACTTAAAGAAACCAAAAAGCATCTACGGCCTCAGACAAAAACAGAACACAAAACAAAAATAAATAAAATGAAGCATTACCTCAGGATGTCATGCATTTTGGGGTTACTTAAAGATCAGGCTGTCAGTGTTATAGATTTTCCTAGGTTTGGGCTAAAAAGTAAAAAATAATATTGCATAAAACAACACTGGAACATATTTTTTGGAACTTTTTGATGACTTGATGAGAAATGTGTTGTTGCTTTTGAACCACTAATAACACCAGATTATATCCCAAATTTTCAACTTGTATATCAGGCATGTTTGGTCATGATCATCAATGGCCAGTAATTCAGATGCAGTATTTCCAGTTTCTGGATTTCCAATGGATTATGAGTCATAAATTAGCTAACCGTAGGTATTAGTACGTTTCCATGCTAATTTTCAAATCGTTTTCAATTCCGTTTTGAAACTAGATTGAGCTTTTGACAAAACGCAGAAACGATTGAGATGTGTCATTTGAGTTCCCATGCACTTCTTTCTTCATATTCGTCAAGAGTGTCCACCCCACAAACTGGATGATGGTCTGGCACTCAATATTTCATCAAGCATGGCAAAATAGTTACACTCTGAACGGACTTCTCCACTTGTCCCATTTTTACGCTTCACTTTATAATACATCCACTTCAATGCTTTCCATTTATTTTTAATTTGCAAAACGTTCTTAGTAGTTACACCTTTCTTTACTAATTCCTCATAAACCAATTGGTAAATTTCTCCATTTTTATACTTCTTGGTATCAAAATACTGATTGATGTTTTGTGTTTGGAAAATTTCTAGTAGAAGTTTTACTTCTTTGTCCAGCCAAACATTTCTGGTGGCCATGATAAGGTAAAATGTAATTATTGCTTACTTTATTAGTAACAACAATTAATGAAATTAGAAACAAATCAAATGATAAAATTAAAAATTTTCAGTTATGTTCTCTAACTTAAAGAAGTGAAAAATGACATTTACACGTTGACAATACACAATTGTGAAGTATTTTCTCGATTTCAAAATCGTTAAAGTTATCATTTTTAAGGTGTTTCCATGCTATTTCAATCCCGATAGAATCGACCTTAAAGTGAAATAAGATTGAAACCGAATTGAAAACGGGTTTACAAGGCAAAATTCAAAACGTTTTTAATTTGCATGGAAACGTAGTGTATGTCTCTTTTTCCCTTAACCTCTAACCTACCATCGACCATCAATCAACCTGTATATTTAATTATTGTGTGATCACCCATAATTGAGATGAAAATACCGTGTGTTCGAAGAAGTACAATGAACAAAAATATTATATTACCACCTTTGAAAAATAGAGCAATTTAAGGTTATTTTTGTACGTAGAATAAAAGGTTAAAATATTGCACCTTTTTCGCAAAACTGTAATGTCAAGTGAACAAAACCATTAATTTCAAGCTGTAATTAATGACTTGCTTAGTAAACGTGCGATATAAGTGAAATAATCAGTTAGTATAAAGTGTAAAAGCCAATGAAAAAATAGAAAACCATGCAAAACAGACAAT
This sequence comes from Ips nitidus, assembly GCA_018691245.2. Classification (NCBI taxonomy): domain Eukaryota; kingdom Metazoa; phylum Arthropoda; class Insecta; order Coleoptera; family Curculionidae; genus Ips; species Ips nitidus. The sequence continues at coordinate 6,907,304 of CM042798.1, forward strand.
AATTAATAAAAACATAAAAATCGGAACATACCTCTTTAATCGAACTTAGAGCCTTGCTCATCCGTTGTTGCCAAGTATTTTTCGTTGTGTTGAGTTCGTGCTCCGCAGATCTCAATTGATGTGTTAAATTCTTAACCACAAAAATTATTCACATACGGTCAGTTGCAGCTTGAAACAAATTACCTGATTTCGGCATTCGGCTTCAACGTGAGCTAGTTTGGTTTGAGCTAGCTCCAGCTCTAACTCCCGTATTCGGTCCTCGCCGGTTGGTTGATCGCCAGATCCGCTACGACAGCTATCACCAAGACCTCCGGCAAACTTGGAGCAATCGGGACAATTTGAAACTTTATCCTGAAATTTAAGTAAAACAAATGTTCCAGAAAACCTGAAGAGAATCAATATAAATTCACCTTCAAACTGTCTAGTTCTTGTTTAGCGACATTCAGTTGCACATCCAACCTCTGCCTTATCAACTTGAACTCATTTATTGTATCCATATTGGTTTTCTTCTCCCGATCAGCTTCATCCACCTATTTAAATCAATCACACAATTACACGGGGTGTTTTATAGTACAGAGTGGTCTAGTTTTAAGTGTCAATAATTCATCATAACTGTCAAACTGTTGGACCAATAATTTTAATCAAATTTGTACCAAATATTTATGAAATGAATACTCGTTATGTGATGTGAATGACATACGTCAAAATTGTTTAGAGGCGTCGATATAGGAGGATAGTCATTGGCTGCATTCGTTTTCAAGCTCCATGGAGCGAGTAGAGCGTTTTTGACGTCACGATGACGTAATTTAGCAAAACTATAATTTAAGCAACTGTCAAATTACGTCATTGTGACGTCAAAAAAGCTCTGCTAGCTCTATGGAGCGTGAAAACAAATGCGGCCTTTATTTTTCCGTTCTATTTTCTTCGCTCACTGGATATTATTCAAAATTGACAAAAATGTCCACTGCACTATGCAAAAACGTCCAAATTTTCCTATTTTCTGTTGTCAGTCTATTTCTTTTGGCTTCATAAATGTTGCCAGCTTCAGAAAACCACCTTTCACGCTGGCACAACAGAAAATGGAAAAATGTTGACGTTTTTGCATAGTAACTTGTCAAAAGTCAACTTGGAGTAGTCTATGTTGCTTTAAAAAATTAAAACCTAAAATAAGAAAGTTTTGTGTATAATGTTTTTGTTTTCAAGAGAATTTATAAGTTTTTTTTTTTACTTTGTATATCTTTGATGCTGTGTCTGCGTGTTAGATTGTTTTATAATTAAATTAACCGGTTTTCCTTAATAAGATTTGTAATAATAACACCTGAGTCACAAAAACAGGCAAAAAGTTTCGGTTTTGGCCTCCATCTCTATTATTTACTACTAGGAATAGTTTTAAAATTCAATTTTACACACTGCAATCTATTGTCGAGTGTCTGAAACTGGATTTATGGCTGGAAAAAAATAAAAACAGTCCGGAAATCAAGACAAAGATTATTATTGTGCATAAAACTCTTTTTTTCCTACTAAAAATAGTCTAAAAGTTGACTTTTAAGGCTAGAAAATGACTTTACTTGACTAAATAGAGTCTAAAAATCTATTTTCAGTACTTTAATTGGTGTACAACTCAACTTTCTGTATTAAAACAAGTCTAGAATTCAATTAAACACTGGTAACAGACCAATTTAAATTTTCGGACTAATTCAATTCTAAAAAATAGTGTTCAAAACTAATATCGTAGCATTTAGTGCCAACATAGGTTTTTCAGTCTTAAAGCACTAAAAACAGTCCGAATTTCTTAGAAATGCTCCAAGTTTTTGCAATGATGTGTGTAGAAGCCAATGTAATAGTAAAGAAGCTTGAAATGACATTTTCAAGAATATGGACAGTGTACAAACTGGCTTTCAGACCTGATAAGTCGAAAACTTTGTGAAGATCGTGAAGAGACTTAAAACTCGATTTTTCAAGCTGAAAACAGCCTAAAAGCACTAAAAACAGTCTAGATTTTTAAGAAATACTCGAATTTTTAACACTGAAGTGTCTAGAAGCCAATTTAATAGTGGCAAAGCTTGAAATGGCATTTTTAAGCCAATGAAAAATGTAAAAATTGTTTTGTAAGTCTAATATAGTCCAGAGTTCTAAGAAAATGAAAAGCAAGGTAAAAAAACTTGAAAGGTTAGTCTTCAAGTCAATTTTCATGAATCTAATGTCAATATCTTGTATTAAAGACTATTTTCAAGATTAAACTATTGAAATGTTTTTTCAAATTATGAAAATTTACTTCAAATGCAATTTTAAGCTTCTGATGTCACTTTTAATTGGTTCAGAGTCACTTTTTGGTGTCCAAGTCAATTTTCAAGGTTTAAATGTCTGAATTTGTAGTCAAAAATTCTAGAGAAAGTAGTTTTTCTTGTCTGCAAGTCAATTTTCAATACTAAAGTTTTCAACTTATTTGAAAACTATGACGACTGACTACAAGGACCGTTTTTAAGCCTCTCAAGTAAATTTTCACAGTTTTCAAGTCAATTTTCAAGACTAAAGTCTTCCAATTTGTCTGAAAAGTATTAAAACTGGTTACAAAGACAATTTTTAAGCCTTTCAAGTCAATTTTCACCGTTTCAAAGTAAATTTACTGGTTTCTAAGTCAATTTTTAAAACCAAAGTGTTTCAATTTGTCTGGAAACTATGAAAACTGGCTACAAAGACATTTTTAAGCTTAAGTCAATTTTGACCGTTTTCAAGACAATTTTTAAGTTGGGTTGGGTTGGTTTTGGATCTCGTAAACAAAGTTTCAAATAAGAATTTTATAAGAGATGCTTATTTTTTCAAATTGAATAAGAAAAGTAAAAAAAACTGTAATTTTTTAAAAATATCCAGTGACATGGGACAGTTCTACGGACAGTTATGACCAGAAATCGATTTTTTAAACTGAACTTTTAAGAACTGTCGTATTTTCCTTAGGAAGCATTTTTCAAGAAAATGAAATAATGCATGTCGACTTATTTTTTGATGGGCTATCGAATGGTGCATTATTGACATTTAAAACTGGACCACACTGTATATGCGCGCAGGACTTAAAGATATGGTAGATCGTCCAAAAATATGAAAAAAATTCTATTAACTTGCTAGTACATTTTAGAAACAGTTTACAGTTAGTTGTTTCAACGTTTAAATAAAATTTCAAAAAATTGACCATGTTTGTCAACGTTAAAAAGTTGATTTTGCTCAAAAAGGATTGACTTTAAATTGAAATCAACTACCCCTTCAAAAAATTCACCAATTTTGACTACAAAATGCCTGAAAAAGCTGTTTTCTGTGAAAAGAGAAACGTTTCGGGAGATACTTGCAAGTCAATTTCAAAACACACTTTGTTTCAGATTTTTAGACGAGCTACGCATATACATATTATCAAACACCCTGTATACACTTGACGCTCCCATGGAAAACGTACCTCGCGCTTTAACATTTCCTTCAGCTTATAGATTTCGTCGGCCATAAGTTTCTTATCCTCTTCCAGTCTCTGAATCGTCATTTGCAGTTTTTCGAGTTCGGAAGCCTCGTTCTCCTGACGGTCCTGCGCCTCTGAATCCGAAGAAATTATTTCCCAACCATCTAAGGATGGTTAACAAAAAAATGTTGGTCGTATCGACCGCGACTTGCCAGATATTAGTAATAACAAGCTCACTCTGACAAACTTTTAGTTAAACTTTGCTTGGAAAACGAAAACGTAACAGACTGACTTACATGTATGTAGAGGGTGATTGTTTATATTTTACTTCATACCTAACTTCGTTAATTTTTGATGTGACAGCATAGTTGCAGTATTTTTCCTGAATCGCCAGAATCTGATTGATCACTTGTCAATTTTTTGACATATCCTTGAATTATGATTGATTTTCTGATTTCAAATATGCATCTATAGTTGATCAAAGTTAGGTTGGTTACTTTTTTAAAATTTAAATCAAGGAATTTATGACAGGTCACGTAACTGTAGACTGTCAAATTTGCCTTCATGAAGCTATAAAATTTATTTTTAATGTTACGTCAATTGAATTCAGACAAATATTAACAAATTACCGAGAGAAAAATGTGTTTTACTGTCTTACGTTAAACTATATAAATTTTGATATTTGTCAAATAGTTTGACAGCTGTCATGTGATCCCACCTGCGCCAAAAATTGACAGACTAGTGACAAACTATAAAATACAAATTTTCAACCACGCTGGCTGTTAAAATGATGAGCTTGTTTTGATAATTATGATAGTTGTCACGTGACCGTAGACTGTCAACATTCCCTTCATGAAGCTATAAAGTGCATTTTTAAGGTTATATCAATTGAAGTTATACAGAAATCGACCAATTACCGAGTAAAAAATGTCCTTTATTATTTTACGCTAAAGTAAACGAGTGTTGATATTTGTCTAGAAGTGTAACGGCTGTGAAAAGATGACAGACGAGTGACAACTGTCAAAGTTTAGCTCATCAAACTAAAAAAAACACGTTACCACGTTGTCACGTGATCGTAGAATGTCAACATTTCCTTCATGAAGCTGTAAAGTGCATTTTTAAGGTTATATCAATTGAATTCATGCAGAAATCAAGTGTAAAATTAAAGTAATAAAAAAATGTCCCGTTTCTCCAACATTGGCTAAGTTGAGTTTAGGCTGTGTTATTTTGCACTTCTGGCTGTGTTATATCTGTCACATTCAAACCTCAACTTAGTTTCGTCAATAGACTAGTTTTTCTATAATAAAACACGCTGTATATTATTGCAATTTTGGATTGGCCAGTAATTGTGAAAAGGATTTTTCTAGATGAATGACACATCTAGCGATACACTTTTGCAAATCCGTAAAACCTAAAGTATTGAACTTAAGGGGAAATTTGAGTAGATTGTAGATTTGTAGCTGTCGGGGTGACAATGTATTGCGGCCTTGAGGCCTATTGTACAGCTGAGTCAGTTTTAGAGAGGAAATCTCCCCATCATTGATAATGCTGCTACCAAACAGGTTGGTCCTTACGTTTGAGTTTACATTACACTCACACAGCAGGTGTTCAGGAGTTTCTTCCTCACAGAATCTGCAGTCTTCGTGATTTCCTAGGCTCATCCGCTTCAGGTGGCCTCTCAAGCGACAGTGTCCTGAGAGGTTTTTTTTACTCAATTTTACCAATTCATTACTCCTTTCCCGGTTGTAACCTCCAAGAAGTTTCTTAGAGTTACCACCTCCAAGAAGTTCTTATGTTGGCTTTCTCATTTCTCTCAATTACTCTGTGTCCTGGAACCCAGAGCAAGGTGACCTTTTTATTTCTGCCTAGTTCCTTGAGTTTGCCTAGACATTCCCATACCATTTTACAGCTGACTATGGGTGAGCTCAGTGCTGTTCGGTCAGAATTGCAATATACTGCTTGCGATAGCCGTTGTCAATGCTGAACTGAGCGCATCTTTCGGGTATTTACCCACTGGCTCCGAGAATTTGGTTCTTGGCCCAAACACTCCTGCTCCTGTGTGTCTTCTGCATACTATTTAATGGTGTGTTCGCCCAGACGGTAAGTAACAGATTCATTGGTCCACTCTTTCTTGTGGCTTAACTTAGTAAAGAACGTACTTCCAAAGTTAAATTTCCTGATAGTTTCATCTTTTGGATACATCAGATGTCTAATGCTTTTTGATAGAGATATCCAAGCTCTTCTACTTACCACCGTACTAAGCCATTCTAAACAAAGCTGCCTCAGCGGCTCCTTGCACAGTGAGGTGCAACGGTGTGAGGTCAAACGTGACCTCCATTGCCGCTGTAGAACATGATCTCATGGCTCCTGTTATGCATAGGCATGCCAGTCTTTGTACTTTGCTAAAAGTTTGCCTAGCAGTACCTTGTATGATTTTATTGTAGCAAGCAGCCGCCTCATACGTAATAATGGAAGTAATCATGGTGATATACATCCAGTGATATACAGGGTGGACCATAAGTAATGGGACATAGAGCTACAGCATATTCCTGACATCAAAATAATACGATTTAGCTGAATTGTCCTATACCGAAAGTTAATATTAAGAAAGATACAGGGTGTGAAAGTTGAAATTTTATTTTAGCTTTTTTGTCATATCTTCACGGTCTTTTGATATAAATTACTGAAAGTTGGTATAAAGGGGTTTTGGCAGGCGTAAAATACGATGCTTTCATTTGTTTTGTAGTAGCTGATAGGGGGCGCTAGCGGTAACCATCTCCGTCCCTTCAAGAAGCTCAAACTTTTTTTTTACGGAAACGGCCATATGACTTCAAAATATGATTCTAAGATGTTTTCTACGTAAAAAAGGTATACTTGTTGTAAGTCTTAAAAGTCGACCGTTTTCGAGTTATTTAATCTTTTATTATTGCATGCATTTACATGTACAGCAGATTTTGATTACTATTTTTTTTTAAATTCTAAGTAGGATTTGATACAAAAACAAAAAGGGCGTTCATAACAACTAGCTTTATTTTAAAGTTATGTTTATCTGTCAAATTCATGTGCTGAAATAAGTTTTCTTGTGAAAATATGCCAAGACATACGCTGTTTTCTAATGAAGAAATGAGAGATATGCTATGTGTCTACGCGCAAACAAACTTTAATGGACGAACGGCTTGTCGCAAGTATTTTGAGATATATCCCCATAGAAGGCAACCCAATCACAAGATATTTAAGCGTATTTATGACCGCTTGGGTGAAACTGGATCGTTTCGACCTAAGCGAGATAGTTTGGGACGTCCAAAAGTTATAACTGCAGACCAAGAGGAAGAAATTTTGGTTAGTGTAGCAGAAAATCCCAGACTAAGTACAAGATGATTGAAGGCAGAATGCGGTGTGAGTAAATCATCAATACTTCGAATATTTCGTAAAGAAGGTCTGCATCCATATCATTTTACACCTGTGCAAAATTTGTTACCAGCCGATCTTCCCCGCAGACTAGAGTTTTCACACTTTTTCCGGACCCAACAAAACAGAAATCCGCTATTTTTAAATAACATTCTTTTCACCGATGAAGCCACTTTTACTCGACGCGGTGTATTTAACTTTCGGAACATGCATGCTTGGGATATGGAAAATCCACATTTAATAACCGAACGGCACTTCCAACACGAGATCAAAATAAATGTTTGGTGTGGAATAATTGGAGATTATGTCGTAGGTCCATATTACCATCAAATCTTAATGGAAACTCTTACCTAAATTTTCTTCAAAATGAACTCGGTGGTCTTTTAGAACATGTACCGTTGAATTTGCGACAGAATATGTATTTCATGCAAGATGGAGCTCCAGCACATTTTTCCGTACAAGCAAGAAACTATCTAAATACTATTTTTCCACACCGATGGATAAAGCGGACCGACGGATAAAGCGGACGAAGCGGACCGATTCCATGGCCTGCTCGAAGCCCGGATATTAATCCATTAGATTTTTGTGTTTGGGGTTGTTTGAAAACAATTGTTTATAATGAGACCATCAATTACCGCGACCAGTTATGGGAAAGAATTCTTAATGCTGCTGACCAAGTTAGAAATGAAGAAATCCTTTTCAAGATTAGGCAGTCATTCATGAAACGCATTTCAAAATGTATTAGTGTCAATGGTGGCCATATAGAACATTTGTTGGCCAAAAAAAACCTGTTTCATTTCTAGTTTTTTAATTTCTAGCAGTTTGTAGTTTAGGTTGTTTCAACGCAAATGATTGTATACCCACTTAATATCTAATTTATCATTTTGTTGTGTGATTTATTAAAAGTTTTACTAATTAATTTTTTTAGATTTTGTATTTACTACAAACATTTTTTAAACGGTCAAATTTACATACAGAAACTGTTATGTGTGTAACTTAAGGGTATACAGCACATATCGTATTAACATACGACAATGCATGCAATAATAAAACATTAAATAACTCGAAAACTGTCAACTTTTAAGACTTACAACAAGTATACCTTTTTTACATAGAAAACATCTTAGAATCATATTTTGAGAGCATATGGTCGTTTCAGTTCCGTAAAAAAAAGTTAGAGTCTCTTGAAGGAACGGATATGGTTGCAGCTAGCGCCCCCTATCAGCTACTACAAAACAAATGAAAGCATCGTATTTAACGCCTGCCAAAACCCCTTTATACCAACTTTCAGTAATTTATATCAAACGACCGTGAAGATATGATAAAAAAACAAAAATAAAATTTCAACTTTCACACCCTGTATCTTTCTTAATATTAATTTTCGGTATAGAACAATTTCGCTAAATCGTATTATTTTGATGTCAGGAATATGCTGTAGCTCTATGTCCCATTACTTATGGTCCACCCTGTATATCTCAGAATGCTTGGGTTACAACCTCAGGTCTTTCCTGCCAGGCTTCTGCACACCATTAGGGCCCTTGTGGCTTTACTGACAGTTTCATGAATGTGCCTGTTCCAAAGAAGTTTGTGATCTAGTGTTATTCCTAGAAATTTAACTTCTTGCTTGAATTCTATGAATTCTCCAGATATCTGGATAGTTTTCAGATTCGCCAGCTTCCTTCTTCTTGCGAATGGTACAACAGTGGTTTTGGCTGGATTTATAGTCAGCCCCATGGCAGTGCACCATCTTTCAGTGACTTTGATTCGTGCTTGTACCAGTTTACATAAAGTGGGTTCATACTTAACTACCCGAAACCTAACATCAACCGTTTATCCATTATTCTTAAGAGACTTCCTAAGGAATATGCATTATTATTTGTCTTCAAAAGGGAAATGCTAACCTGATTTAGTTAAATGCTGAACCTTTAGCTCCTAACTAATCGTTATAGAAATGAAATAAAGAGATTGGCCTAACAAACTGTGCAGGGTGCTGCATTTTCGATAGTTTTACGGGGTACAGAGAAAACGGTAATAGATAGAAAAAAAGTAGCATACGTGTTCTGATCTCTTTTTCTGAGCTGAAATGACTGGCGAAAAGTGGGCGGCGCAAACTTCTTTTGTTTCAAAGATACCGGGGGTTTTCGAAAATTGGTAATTTTTGAACCTCTTCAGTATTTCAGTTGCTCTTAAAGTTATCAAAAAAGGAAGAACGGTTCCCGGTAGAAGTTTTCATGTAGAATCCAATGGCGTAGTCAGTTTTTTTCTATTCCGTTTAGTTTCTGACATATGACAGTAAGTTACATTTTTTTAAATGGAACATCAAACAAAATCGGAAATCATATAAACTAACACATCAGAAAATTAAATATTTTAAATAAATCTTATTAAAAATCTAAGTTACAAACAGTTCTACCGTCACTTTAATAAGAAAAGTGGCTATTTCTATTTTCTACTATTTTTAAGGTGGAAGTTGAAAAAACTGTTTATAAACGACATGTAACATGTTAATATGAACATAGCCAAATTTTGTTTCGACTGTGGGTATTTTTATACATATTATTTCGAGTATTATTTAGCACTTTTTTGTTAAGGAAACGCTTTTTTTTTAATTACCAAGATTAACGTTTACAAACTTATATGTTTTAATACACCGTTGAAAAAGTAAAAATCAACAGAATTAAATGAACTAAAAATATATAGGGTGTTCCATTTAAAAAAATATAACTTAGTGTCATATGTCAGAAACTAAACGTAATAGAAAAAAACTGACTACGCCATTGGATTCTACGTCAAAACTTCTACCGGAAACCGTTTTTCCTTTTTTGATAACTTTAATAGCAAATGAAATACAGAGGAGGTTCCAAAATGACCAATTTTCAAAAGCCTCCCGTATCTTTGAAACAAAAGAAGTTTGCGCCGCCTAATTTTCGCCAGTCATTTCAGCTCAGAAAAAGAGATCAGAACATGTATGCTACTTTTTTTCTATCTATTACCGTTTTCTCTGTACCCCGTAAAACCATCGAAAATGCAGCACCCTGTACAAGGCGTAAAATTTCATGGAAAGAGTAGATTAACAGACTTAATGTGCATGTGAATGAAACCAAAATAATCAAAACGATATTATAGGATTTTAATTACCTCTCACATAACTTGGAAAATATCCAAACATCATTTTCGCCAAATTGCAAAATGTAAGTCTTAAAAACGTATCAGTCGATTATATTAAGTGAATAAACGAAAACTTCAGCACAGACTAATCAATTGACACTTATTAGGTGCGCATTTAGATGACTCTCTTTAAAATAGTTAAACTTAATAGAAAATGTCATTAGTAGTTAATATTCAGGATGTATTATCTATAAAATGCGCCGATAACGTTTTGAATGATTGCTTTATCGATCTCGTTCCGTTAATCTAATTAGATTATTAATAAGAGGGTTATCAAATATTTTTGTACCTAACGTAAAAAATATTATGTATATTGACATCGAAAATTGATTTTAATTCGGTTGTTTCCGTACTATTGGTTTAATTAGAAAATATTTTACTTAAACTTTTTGTGAACGTCTAATTTCTTGTTTAACAATATTAAAATCGAAAAATAATATGAGTTTGCATTATAAACTATATACAAATTTTTTTATANANTTCGTTNGTTGGTTTGCTAGGATGTTCNAGNGCTNGANTACTNATCGNTGANGNCGGGGNAAGNANGGGTNCNTGNGTNCTTCACNAAACAACTACGGGTGTACTCGTACGNTCTCTNCNTGNCNAGCTCNNTGGCGGTACGGNTTAGAGTGATGNAAAGNNAGCAGTCTATNNCACANGNCNNANATCTTTNGNCTNCATNTNGCCCCTCATAAGNAAGCCTGTNGNACAAANCTGTNCACACAATNTNAATTNGCANGTGAAGTTTGCTNNCCNTAGAAANCANAANGNNCTNACNCTACGNGCCCTNTGNCATANGNTNCGGTNCCCTGCGNNGCATNCANGGTNNNTCGANTAAATTGAGTCNNTCGNTNNAAAAGTNCTCNCTGTTCGNCACNGTCGCATGNNNNGTNNCTTTNATATCNATGCTACGGCTNGANNNGGACACANCTNAANACGNNNNACATGNAGTGNCATACTGAGCAACACGTTTATGGGCAGTTTGGTCGGCCTACTGAGGGAGCTATTCGGAAGCTTGTGACTAAATTTCGAACCCAGTTTCCACTATTGAACATTAAACCACTAACACGCATACGTAGAGTGAGGACCGAAGAAAATATTGCGGCTGTATCCGCCAGTGTTATTGATGACCGTGAAATGTCGATTTGCGGCCATTCGCAGCAATTGGCCTCTGTTACTCCACTACGTGGAACATTTTGCGAAAGGATTTGGGTGTAAAACCTTATAAGATACAGCTGGTGCAAGAATTGAAGCCACACGACCTCCCACAACGTCTAACATTTGGTGAATGGGCGCTGGCAAAGTTGGAGGAAGATCCATTTTTTTATCGAAAAATTGTGTTCAGCGACGAAGCTCATTTCTGGTTGAATGGATACGTCAACAAGCAAAATTGCCGCATCTGGAGTGAAGACCAGCCAGAAGCATTGCAAGAGCTACCAATGCATCCCAAAAAAGTCACTGTTTGGTGTGGCGGAACATTACTGTGAATGGCGAGCGCTACAGTGTGATGATTGACGATTTTTTTATGCCCAAAATGAAAGAATTGGACATGCCTGACATGTGGTTTCAACAAGACGGTGCCACATGCCACACGGCACGCGAATCAATGGCCAAATTGAGAGCCGCCTTCGGTGAACAGTTTATCTCACGTTTCGGGCCCGTCAATTGGCCGCCTAGATCGTGCGATTTAACGCCTTTGGACTATTTCTTGTGGGGCCATGTTAAGGCTCATGTCTACAGGGATAAACCAGCAACGATTGACGCACTGGAAGCCAATATTGAAGCATTTATTCATGAAATACCGGCCGATATGTTGGAGAGAGTGTGCCAGAATTGGACCTTGCGCATGGGCTATCTAAAGCGGAGCCGCGGCCAACATTTACATGAAATCATCTTCAAACATTAAATTATATTGATCGTTCTAACACATCATTCAATAAGTCCCGGGACTAACCCACAGGTGGCACTACAAATCGCATTTTTATATTTTTCCCTTGAAGTACCATCTTTCAAACGACAGCTGTCAAATTCTAAGCTCATTCCCTCCAATATTTTGTTTGTGAGAATTTTTTAAAGTGAACAACTTTTGAGTTTTTTTAAAACATGGAAAAAAGTGATTTTCGTGTGCTGATTAAACACTGTTTCCTGATGGGAAAAAACACCGTCCAAACAGAACAATGGCTTGAAAAATGTTACGGGGACTCTTCTCCATCGAAAACAACGATTTGTAGGTGGTTTGCTGATTTTAAACGCGGTCGTACAGATATAAATGACGCTGAACGGTCTGGACGCCCAAATTCGGCTGTTGTTCCAGAAAACATCAAAAAAATCCACAAAATGATATTGTCTGATTGTGAGTGAGATAGCTGAGGCCTCAAAGATATCAGAAGGTAGTGTGTTAACAATTTTGCATGAACATTTGGGTATGCGAAAGCTGCTTTCGAAATGGGTGCCGCGAGTGCTCACTATTGACCAAAAACAACAACAAATTGATGATTCAGAGCGCTGTTTGGAGCTGTTTAACCGTAATAAAAAGGATTTTTTGCGTCGATATGTGACCATGGACGAAACCTGGATCCACCACTACACACCTGAATCAAAACGGCAGTCATCTGAGTGGACTGGACCCGGCGAAAGCCGTCCAAAGCGACCAAAAACGCAACAATCGGCTGGCAAGGTTATGGCCTCTGTATTCTGGGATACACACGGTATATTGTTCATTGACTATTTGGAAAAGGGAAAAACAATCAACAGCGACTATTATTGTGCATTATTGGACCGATTGAAGGATGAAATCGCACTAAAACGGCCCCATATGAAGAAGAAAAAGATTCTCTTTCATCAAGACAATGCACCGTGTCACAATTCCATAAAAACGAAGGTCAAATTCAACGAATTGGGTTTCGAATTGCTTCCCCACCCACCGTATAGTCCAGACCTGGCCCCCAGCGACTACTGGCTGTTTTCAGACCTCAAAAAAATGCTCCAGGGAAAGAAATATCAATCAAATGAGGAAGTCATCGCTGAAACTGAAGCGTATTTTGAGGCCAAGGAAAAATCGTTCTATAAACATGGTATAGAAAAGTTGGAAAATCGTTGGAATGATTGTATCACTCTAGAAGGGAACTATATTGATGAATAAAGACGAATTTCATGAAAAATAATTGTTTTTCTTAGTTGATCCCGGGACTTATTGAATGAAGTGTTATCGATTCCAATAAAGATTTCATCAATTTTTTCAAATTTTTTATGTTTTTTTTTTTGAAAATCAAATCCTATACCTCTTAAAAAATCACCCGTTACAAGGGGGAGATGTTGTGAACCGAACATACTCAATTTTGATGTTAGTTCAGTTGTTATGTCAGTAATTTTTAAGTGTTGTCAATGACTTTCCATTTTTAAAAAAAGGTAAGTTTATGTCGTAACTCAAAAATGACAGCTGTCAGAAATAATTTAGTTAGCCTATCTTTTTCGGGGTAAAATCAACGTGGATATAATAACTAAAGGAGAGTGTTCGAAGTTTATGTACGGATTGGCTGAGAGATTCTAGTTCGTCCAGAGGAACTTGGCGGCGCCACTACTATCTTCACGTTCGTCACTGTCTTTAAAGTATTGTCGTTTTGTGGCAAGCGCAAGTGTTATTTATTAAATTGTGAAAATTCAAAATCAAAACTTAAACCAACAGCATAAACCGTTTAGCAAATTGTTCTGGTCAGAACGGAAGCCATTAAGACACAAATAAAACAAAAACCGAAAACCTCGCCAAAAAAGTACCGTTTCTAGGGTGGAAAGATTTTCTTTTCTGGCTAATGTCTGAGAGATGGGAGTGAAATAGTAAATTGAAGTTACAGCAGAACACGGACACAATTGGAGGTACAGTTTGGATTTTAAAGCAATTTGTTAAAGCTGTCTTCAAAAGACTGTAAGACTCAAGAGTGAGATTTTGTTATTATGTTTTAGATTTTATATTATATTTTGCTAAAATGTGGTAGACAAAATGTAAATACAAATAAAGTTTGATATACATTACCATCACATTTGTATTGTATCAGCTGATTGCTCTGTCGGTAAAGCAGTTTCCGTGCATAACTTTTAGTTAGTTTTACCAGAGCTCCGTCGTGGCGCTGCCGACAACAATGTGACAAATATTTACTAAGGCAATAACCTCCTTTAGTTATTATATCCTCGTTGGGTAAAATTATCTACAACTTTTGTCGTCAAAATTTGGTTTTTGCTAAATAATTAGTACCTTTTTCTATAAAACACAAATGGTTTTAAATTGGTACCCTAAAACTGCAAATCTTTCCCCATTTAACCGATTTCGTAACTCGGCTAGTTCCTTAACTTAAAACGAAAAAAAACTCACCCCGTAGAAAAGTGATAGCGGAGTGAAAACTGAAAAAAAAAACATTTTTTTTTTGTAAAAATAGGTACTCCTCACTTTACAGGTAAGCGTAGTGTTATGAAGGTCTTTAATCCACGCCCAACAAACGTATTAAACCTTCATAATATACCGGGTCGTGGATAAAAATGATAATTCCAAATGAAATACCAAAGTACAGTTTGATACCAATCAAGGTTTGCCAACTACAGGGCAATAGAATTTGTACCATCAATTTGAAACCCAAAACACACAAGTAGAGACCGAAGCGGAACCATGTAACATCAATACACTTTTAATAAATGTACAAGTTTTCACTAAAACAGCCAAAACTCCGGCTGTTGTAGTGAAAGTAATATCAAAATGCAAACACCAAAAATAAACGCTTCTAAACCAAAAAAACAATTAAAATAGAGATAAGTGATTAATTATGGGATTTCAAGCTGTTACAGCTTTGAGAATCTTTTATAACGGGGGCGGAATCCCGTCGGATTTCCTCTTTCATACTGTTGATTCTTTCCGGTACTCTCAGTGGAACGCTTTCTCTTCGATATACGTTGTTGATATGAGATATAAAAGTGGACGTGTTTGTGGGGTTTGTTGTTAAGGTTGGTTTATTGGCCACCTGAAAAAATACAAAGTTTATTAACCAAATTATTTGCCATCATTAAAGGCCATTTTTGTACTACACTTTTCAGTTAAACATCAATCCATTTTTATTTTCTTTGTCAATTCTAATCATTTAACTTTGTCCTGACGTTTAACTGAACTTATAAAATTGACCGTTAGCAACAGTTATTTGGGGCTATACAGTGCGTTTTTTTTTAACGCGCAACATAGGATTTTACGTGTTAAATTTTTAAGCACATGTCAGACCATGTTATTTTGGAACTACAAGTATAAAACTTGACGGGTGGCTGTTTCGTACCCTGAAGCTTAAGTAAGTTTACCACTTTGGCCTAAAAAGTGATTAAAAACTTGTAAAAAATCATATTTTTTCGAAAAGATTTTATCTTTCCATACTGTTGTATACAGTGCGTTTTTTTTAACGCGCAACATAGGATTATAAACTTGCAAAAAAACATCTTTTTTTCGAAAAGATTTTATCTTTCCATACTCCCTGTATGTATGATAGGTACTTGTTGTTTTTGATACTGGCACGGCAGGTAGCAGGTAAAATTTGGCGTAGAAAGTAAAACAGGGTGATCATTAACTTTATATCAAGAAAGTTAAGAACAAAAGAAGTATGTTTATAAGTAAATTGTTCAAAGTGACCCCGGTTTGAAGCCAAACTGTATTCCAAACCATCACAAAATGCCCTTTTGACGTTCAAAAGATGTCGGGCCATGATGCAGTCAAAATATGTCAGTCACTCTACCTGCTACCCGCCCTGCCGGTATCAAAGACAACAAAGAACAACAATGCATACAGGGAGTATGAAACGATAAAATCTTTTCGAAAAAAAATGATTTTTTCTAATTATGGCATATAAAGTGACACTTTTCAAAACTGATTAGAGTGACAAAACGTTTTACTTTATGTAACTAGTTACATAAAGTGATCACTTTATGTAACTGGTTAAGAAAAGTTCATTTCATCACTCCCTGTTTTTATGCATTTCCGTAGAAACATATGGGCGACATCCATCATAACATGTCGTTGTCACTGTTTATACAAGGTGCTATGAAAGTGAATATTTGTGTTAAATCACTTTAAAAGATGGTTTTTACCGCTTTTTGGTCAAAATTAGAAAAAATTATGTATGCAACACGTTTCGAAAATGTCTTATTGTGTAACTCATTCAAATTGTAGGACCTCGCTGCGCTCGCCCTACAAACATTCATTCGTTACACAAAATCGATCTTTTCGTAACTGGTTACATAAATAGCTATTTTGCCAGTTTTTAATCACTTTTTAGACCAAATTGATAAACTTACTTAAGCTTCAGAGTACTAAAGACACACCCGTCAAGTTTTAGACGTGCAGTTCCAAAATAACATGGGCTTAAAAATGTAACACGTAAAATCCTATGTTGCACGTTAAAAAAAAACGCACTGTATAGCGTTGAAACTGGAAGGATTTTGATGATTCCATTTAAATTAAATACTGGTTAGAATAGGTTTGTTCCAAGCGGTAGTAATCCGCAATTTCATTGTCAGTAAGAGCGTTTAATGCGGCTGCGTGAACAAAAACAGTAAAATCCCTTTTGAAAACCGATTTCTGAACTATTGGTAGTCAAACGATAATATCGAATGAATCTTTGGTCACGTGATCTATATTTTACAATTGTCGCCTCAGTTTGCAGTTCACTTTGTAAATGTTTTTATGGTCACGTGACTATTTTTGACTAGTGCCATACAATTTAAACCATTGTCAAAAGTCGCTATTTTGTCGACACTCTATTGTTCATGCAGCCATCTACCAGAAGTAGATTAAACCACCGTTATAACTAACCAAGACTACCACTGGAGAAACAATAGACTGCTTTTTGAGTTTTCACTTTTTCAGTCGTGCCCTCTCTATCGGCACTGCTGTAAACTACTCAAGTTTTATACCTGTCGATAAAATAAGAATATTTTGTGCCTTTTGATGTCAGGTGTATTATTTCATGGTTATTATCGAAGAACCAAATCTCGCTACAATTTGCCAAATTTCGTTAAGAAGTCGCATTTTAATGTTGGAAAAGTCGCTATTTTTGCGACAAGTCGCTACGAACGGCAACACTGGTTTATGGTCGCGTGACCGTTTTTAACTGTAGTGTCACTTTGCCGGTACAGTGTTGCCAGCTCAAAAATTACCTTTTTTCGGTTGAGTGACTTGTATTTTACAATTTTTGCCTTCATAACTGCTTGAATCGGATTTTGAACATTTTTCTAATTTAGGCTGCCTTTTTATGGTCACGTGACTGTTGTTGACCAGTGTCACTTAGCCCATACAGTGCTGGCAGGTCAAAAATTGCATGTCCAAAATCACGTGACGTGTATTTTACAATTTAAACTTTTACCACTGTCAAAATCTCATTTAGCAAATTTTCGCAGCTCAAATTACCTTTTTATGGTTACGTGACTGTTTTTTGACTAGTGCCACTTTGACTTTACAATGTTGTCAGCTCAAAAATTGCATTTTTATTCACGTGTCCTATATTTTACTCTTTCAACTTTTCCAACTGTCTAAATTAGATTTAGAAATTTTTTACATGTTTATGGTCACGTGACCTTTTTTGAATTGTAGTGTCACTTTGCCTGTACAGTGTTGTCAGCTGCATTTTCGATGGTTTTACGGGGTACAGAGAAAACGGTAATAGATAGAAAAAAAAGTAGCATACGTGTTCCGATCTCATTTTCCGAGCTGAGATGACTGGGCGAAGAGTGCGCTGCGCAAACTTCTTTTGTTTCAAAGATACGGGGGTTTTTTGAAAAATGGTCATTTTGGAACCTCCTCTGTATTTCATTTGCTATTAAAGTTATCAAAAAAGGAAAAACGGTTTCCGGTAGAAGTTTTGACGTAGAATCCAATGCCGTAGTCAGTTTTTTTCTATTAGGTTTAGTTTCTGACATATGACAGTAAGTTATATTTTTTTAAATGGAACACCCTATATATTTTTATGTCATTTAATTCTGTTGATTTTTACTTTTTCAACGGTGTATTAAAACATATAAGTTCGTAAATGTCAATCTTGGTAATTAGAAAAAAGGCGTTTCTTTAATAAAAACGGGCTAAATAATATGTATAAAAATACCCACAGTCGAAACAAAATCATCATGTTCATATTAACATGTTACATGTCGTTTATAAACAGTTTTTTTAACTTCTACCTTAAAAATAGTAGAAAATAGAAATGGCCACTTTTCTTATTAAAGCGACGGTAGAACTGTTTGTAATTTAGATTTTTTTTAATATTGAATTTTCTGATGTGTTAGTTTTATATGATTTCCGATTTGTTTTTGTTTCGTATTTTAGATATTGGCATTTTTTTAACTTAGCAAACGACTTTTTTTTTTAAATAAGAGGATTAACCTTTACAAACTTATATGTTGTAATACACTGTTGAAAAGGTAAAAATGAACAGAAATTAAATGACTACAAATATATAGGGTGTTCCATTTAAAAAAATGTAACTTACTGCCATATGTCAAAAACTAAACGTAATAGAAAAAAACCGGCTACGTCATTGGATTCTACGTGAAAAAGTTGTACCAGATACCGTTTTTATTTTTTTAATAACTTTTATAGCAAATGAAATAAAGAGGAGGTTGAAAATGACCATTTTTCAAAAACCCCCCGTATCTTTGAAACAAAAGAAGTTTGCGCAGCCCACTCTTCGCCAGTCATCTCAGCTCGGAAAATGAGATCGGAACACGTAATGCTACTTTTTTTTCTATCTATTTACCGTTTTCTCTGTACCCCGTAAAACCATCGAAAATGCAGCACCCTGTACAGTGTTGTCAGCTCAAAAATTACCATTTTTCGGTTGAGTGACGTATTTTACAATTTTTGCCTTCATTCATATTTTTCTAATTCAGGCATTAAGTTATTACAATACACAGTAACAGTTAAGTCCCAAATTTCGTTGATATAAATGTCAGAAACCTTAGTTAGGTAGTACAGTACATGCACACTTTCTTCCTTTTTAGTACGTAAATGTTAAATAGTGTTAATGTGAATATATAAAACCCCATTAATCCTTCAAACATGAACTTAAAGAAACCAAAAAGCATCTACGGCCTCAGACAAAAACAGAACACAAAACAAAAATAAATAAAATGAAGCATTACCTCAGGATGTCATGCATTTTGGGATTACTTAAAGATCAGGCTGTCAGTGTTATAGATTTTCCTAGGTTTGGGCTAAAAAGTAAAAAATAATATTGCATAAAACAACACTGGAACATATTTCTGGAACTTTTTGATGACTTGATGAGAAATGTGTTGTTGCTTTTGAACCACTAATAACACCAGATTATATCCCAAATTTTCAACTTGTATATCAGGCATGTTTGGTCATGATCATCAATGGCCAGTAATTCAGATGCAGTATTTCCAGTTTCTGGATTTCCAATGGATTATGAGTCATAATTTAGCTAACCGTAGGTATTAGTACGTTTCCATGCAATTGAAGGCGTTTTTAAAACGATCTCAAAATTGAAATTTGTTAGAGTTTACATGCTAATTTTCAAATCCGTTTTGAAACTAGATTGAGCTTTTGACAAAACGCAGAAACGATTGAGATGTGTCATTTGAGTTCCCATGCACTTCTTTCTTCATATTCGTCAAGAGTGTCCACCCCACAAACTGGATGATGGTCTGGCACTCAATATTTCATCAAGCATGGCAAAATAGTTACACTCTGAACGGACTTCTCCACTTGTCCCATTTTTACGCTTCACTTTATAATACATGCACTTCAAAACTTTCCATTTATTTTTAATTTGCAAAACGTTCTTAGTAGTTACACTTTTCTTTACTAATTTCTCATAAACCAATTGGTAAATTTCTCTATTTTTATACTTCTTGGTATCAAAATACTGATTGATGTTTTGTGTTTGGAAATGTTCCAGTAGAAGTTTTACTTCTTTGTCCAGCCAAACATTTCTGGTAGCCATGATAAGGTAAAATGTTGCTTACTTTATTAGTAACAACAATTAATGAAATTGGAAACAATACAAATGATAAAATGAAAAATTTTTAGTTATGTTCTCTAACTTAAAGAAGTGAAAAATTACATTTACACGTTGACAATACACAATTGTGACGTATTTGCTAGATTTCAAAATCGGTTTCATTTTTAAGGTGTTTCCATGCTATTTCAATCCCGATACGATCCCAAAAATCGGCGAATCGACCTTAAAGTGAAATAAGATTGAAAAATTGAGTTTACAAGGCAAAATTCAAAACTCAAAAACGTTTTTAATTTGCATGGAAACGTAGTATATGTCCCTTTTTCCCTTAACCTCTAACCTACCATCGACCATCAATCAACCTGTATATTTAATTATTGTGTGATCACCCATAATTGAGATGAAAATACCGTGTGTTCGAAGAAGTACAATGAACAAAAATATTATATTACCACCTTTGAAAAATAGAGCAATTTAAGGTTATTTTTGTACGTAGAATAAAAGGTTAAAATATTGCACCTTTTTCGCAAAACTGTAATGTCAAGTGAACAAAACCATTAATTTCAAGCTGTAATTAATGACTTGCTTAGTAAACGTGCGATATAAGTGAAATAACCAGTTAGTATAAAGTGTAAAAGCCAATGAAAAAATAGAAAACCATGCAAAACAGACAATAATTAATAAAAACATAAAAATCGGAACATACCTCTTTAATCGAACTTAGAGCCTTGCTCATCCGTTGTTGCCAAGTATTTTTCGTTGTGTTGAGTTCGTGCTCCGCAGATCTCAATTGATGTGTTAAATTCTTAACCACAAAAATTATTCATACACGGTCAGTTACAGCTTGAAACAAATTACCTGATTTCGGCATTCGGCTTCAACGTGAGCTAGTTTGGTTTGAGCTAGCTCCAGCTCTAACTCCCGTATTCGGTCCTCGCCGGTTGGTTGATCGCCAGATCCGCTACGACAGCTATCACCAAGACCTCCGGCAAACTTGGAGCAATCGGGACAATTTGAAACTTTATCCTGAAATTTAAGTAAAAAAATGTTCCAGGAAACCTGAAGCGAATCAATCACCTTCAAACTGTCTAGTTCTTGTTTAGCGACATTCAGTTGCACATCCAACCTCTGCCTTATCAACTTGAACTCATTTATTGTATCCATATTAGTTTTCTTCTCCCGATCAGCTTCATCCACCTTATTTAAATCAATCACACAATTACACGGAGTGTTTTATAGTACAGAGTGGTCTAGTTTTAAGTGTCAATAATTCACCATAACTGTCAAACCGTTGGACCAATAATTTTGATCAAATTTGTACCAAATATTTATGAAATTAATACTCGTTATGTGATGTGAATGACATACGTCAAAATTGTTTAGAGGCGTCGATATAGGAGGATAGTCATTGGCTGCATTCGTTTTCAAGCTCCATGGAGCGAGTAGAGCGTTTTTGACGTCACGATGACGTAATTTAGCAAAACTATAATTTAAGCAACTGTCAAATTACGTCATTGTGACGTCAAGAAAGCTCTGCTAGCTCTATGGAGCGTGAAAACGAATGCGGCCTTTATTTTTCCGTTCTATTTTCTTCGCTCACTGGATATTATTCAAAATTGACAAAAATGTCCACTGCACTATGCAAAAACGTCCAAATTTTCCTATTTTCTGTTGTCAGTCTATTTCTTTTGGCTTCATAAATGTTGCCAGCTTCAGAAAACCCACCTTCACGCTGGCACAACAGAAAATGGAAAAATGTTGACGTTTTTGCATAGTAACTTGTCAAAAGTCAACTTGGAGTAGTCTATGTTGCTTTAAAAAATTAAAACCTAAAATAAGAAAGTTTTGTGTATAATGTTTTAGTTTTCAAGAGAATTTATAAGTTTTTTTTTTATTTTGTATATCTGTGATGCGTGTTAGATTGTTTTATAATTAAATTAACCGGTTTTCCTTAATAAGATTTGTAATAATAACACCTGAGTCACAAAAACAGGCAACAAGTTTCGGTTTTGGCCTCCATCTCTATTATTTACTACTAGGAATAGTTTTAAGATTCAATTTTTTAGACTGTAATCCATCGAGTGTCTGAAACTGCATTTTTCCTACTAAAAATAGTCTAAAAGTTGACTTTTAAGGCTAGAAAATGACTTTACTAAGACTACATAGAATCTAAAAATCTATTTTCAGTACTTTAATTGGTGTACAACTCAACTTTCTGTATTAAAACAAGTCTAGAATTCAATTAAACACTGGTAACAGTCCAATTTAAATTTTCGGACTAATTCAATTCTAAAAAATAGTGTTCAAAGCTAATATCGTAGCATTTAGTGCCAACATTGTTTACTTTCATCTCTGAAGTGTCTGAAACTGGGTTTTTCAGTCTTAAAGCACTAAAAACAGTCCGAATTTATTAGAAATTCTCCAATTTTTTGCAATGATGAGTGTAGAAGCCAATGAAATAGTGAAGAAGCTTGAAATGACATTTTCAAGACTATGGACAGTGTACAAACTGGCTTTCAGACTTGCTAAGTCAAAAACTTTGTGAAGAGCGTGAAGAGACTTAAAACTCGATTTTTCAAGCTGAAAACAGCCTAAAAGCACTAAAAACAGTCTAGATTTTTAAGAAATATTCGAGTTTTTAACACTGAAGTGTCTAGAAGTCATGTTAATAGTGGCAAAGCTTGAAATGACATTTTTAAGCCAATGAAAAATGTAAAAATTGTTTTTTAAGTTTAAAATAGTCCAGAGTTCTAAGAAAATGAAAAGTAAGGTAAAAAAATTTGAAAGGTTAGTCTTGAAGTCAATTTTCATGAATCTAATGTCAATATCTTGTATTAAAGGCTATTTTCAAGATTAAAATATTAAAATGTTTTTTCAAATTATGAAAACTTACTTCAAATGCAATTTTAAGCTTCTGATGTCACTTTTAATTGGTTCAGAGTCACTTTTTGGTGTCCAAGTCAATTTTCAAGGTTTAAATGTCTGAATTTGTAGTCAAAAATTCTAGAGAAAGCAATTTTTCTTGTCTGCAAGTCAATTTTCAATACTAAAGTTTTCAACTTATTTGAAAACTATGACGACTGACTACAAGGACCGTTTTTAAGCCCCTCAAGTCAATTTTCAAGACTAAAGTCTTTCAATTTGTCTGAAAAGTATTAAAACTGGTTACAAAGACAATTTTTAAGCCTTTCAAGTCAATTTTCACCGTTTCAAAGTAAATTTACTGGTTTCTAAGTCAATTTTTAAAACCAAAATGTTTCAATTTATCTGGAAATTATGAAAACTGGCTACAAACCATATTTTAAGCTTAACTCAATTTTCACCGTTTTCAAGACAATTTTTAAGTTAGGTTGGGTTGGTTTTGGATCTCGTAAACAAAGTTTCAAATCAGTCCTTTCAGAAACTGTAATTTTTTAAAAATATCCAGTGACATAGAAAATAAGGCGGAAAAATGCAAACCATCTTTCTGTATCTGCACCACTGGACAGTTTCGACAAACGTCATAAACGTCACATAATGAGTAGTATTAATTTCATAAGTATTTGTTCCAAAATTGATAAAAATTGCTCCAACGGACAGTTATGACCAGAAATCGATTTTTTAAACTGAACTTTTAAGAACTATAGTATTTTCCTTAGGAAGCATTTTTCAGGAAAATGAAATAATGCATGTCGACTTATTTTTTGATGGGCTATCGAATGGTGCATTATTGACATTTAAAACTGGACCACACTGTATATGCGCGCAGGACTTAAAGATATGGTAGATCGTCCAAAAATATGAAAAAAATTCTATTAACTTGCTAGTACATTTTAGAAACAGGTTACAGTTAGTTGTTCCAACGTTTAAATAAAATTTCAAAAAATTGACCATGTTTGTCAACGTTAAAAAGTTGATTTTGCTCAAAAAGGATTGACTTTGAATTGAAATCAACTATCCCTTCAAAAAATTCACCAATTTTGAGTAGAAAATGCATACAAAAGCTGTTTTCTGTGAAAAGAGAAACGTTTCGGGAGATACTTGCAAGTCAATTTCAAAACACACTTTGTTTCAGATTTTTAGACGAGCTACGCATATACATATTATGAAACACCCTGTATACACTTGACACTACCATGGAAAACGTACCTCGCGCTTTAACATTTCCTTCAACTTATAGATTTCGTCGGCCATAAGTTTCTTATCCTCTTCCAGT
Organism: Ips nitidus; assembly: GCA_018691245.2. Lineage (NCBI taxonomy): Eukaryota > Metazoa > Arthropoda > Insecta > Coleoptera > Curculionidae > Ips > Ips nitidus. The sequence continues at coordinate 6,931,515 of CM042798.1, forward strand.
CGCTGAATCGTCATTTGCAGTTTTTCGAGTTCGGAAGCCTCGTTCTCCTGGCGGTCCTGCGCCTCTGAATCCGAAGAAATTATTTCCCAACCATCTAAGGATGGTTAACAAAAAAATGTTGGTCGTATCGACCGCGACTTGCCAGATATTAGTAATACAAGCTCACTCTGACAAACTTTTAGTTAAACTTTGCTTGGAAAACGAAAACGTAACAGACTGACTTACATGTATGTAGAGGGTGATTGTTTATATTTTACTTCATACCCAACTTCGTTAATTTTTGATGTGACAGACAGCATAGTTGCAGTATTTTTCCTGAATCGCCAGAATCTGATTGATCACTTGTCAATTTTTTGACATATCCTTGAATTATGATTGATTTTCTGATTTCAAATATGCATCTATAGTTGATCAAAGTTAGGTTGGTTACTTTTCGGATTTCTTCGTAAAAATTTAAATCAAGGAATTTATGACAGGTCACGTGACTGTAGACTGTCAAATTTGCCTTCATGAAGCTATAAAATTTATTTTTAATGTTACGTCAATTGAATTCAGACAGAAATTAACAAATTACCGAGAGAAAAATGTGTTTTACTGTCTTACGTTAAACTATATAAATTTTGATATTTGTCAAATAGTTTGACAGCTGTCATGTGATTTCACCTGCGCCAAAAATTGACAGACTAGTGACAAACTATAAAATACAAATTTTCAACCACGCTGGCTGTTAAAATAATGAGCTTGTTTTGATAATTATGATAGTTGTCACGTGACCGTAGACTGTCAACATTCCCTCCATAAAGCTATAAAGTGCATTTTTAAGGTTATATCAATTGAAGTTATACAGAAATCGACCAATTACCGAGTAAAAAATGTCCTTTATTATTTTACGCTAAAGTAAACGAGTGTTGATATTTGTCTAGAAGTGTAACGGCTGTGAAAAGATGACAGACGAGTGACAACTGTCAAAGTTTAGCTCATCAAACTAAAAAAAAACACGTTAACACGTTGTCACGTGATCGTAGAATGTCAACATTTCCTTCATGAAGCTGTAAAGTGCATTTTTAAGGTTATATCAATTGAATTCATGCAGAAATCAAGTGTAAAATTAAAGTAATAAAAAAATGTCCCGTTTCCCCAACATTGGCTAAGTTGAGTTTAGACTGTGTTATTTTGCACTTGATCTGTCACATTCAAACCTCAACTTAGTTTCGTCAGTAGACTAGTTTTTCTATAATAAAACACGCTGTATATTATTGCAATTTTGGATTGGCCAGTAATTGTGAAAAGGATTTTTCTAGATGAATGACACATCTAGCGATACACTTTTGCAAATCCGTAAAACCTAAAGTATTGAACTTTAGAGGAAATTTGAGGAGATTGTAGATTTGTAGCTGTCGGGGTGACAATGTATTGCGGCCTTGAGGCCTATTGTACAGCTGAGTCAGTTTTAGAGAGGAAATCTCCCCATCATTGATAATGCTGCTACCAAACAGGTTGGTCCTTACGTTTGAGTTTACATCACACTCACACAGCAGGTGTTCAGGAGTTTCTTCCTCACAGAATCTGCAGTCTCCGTGATTTCCTAGGCTCATCCGCTTCAGGTGGCCTCTCACCAAGAAGCTCACCAAGAACCTCCAAGAAGTTTCTTAGAGTTAGCCAGAGCTTGGCTGTTTCGTGTTCCTCCTTCCCGTAAAAGGAGTCTCGACGCCTTTTTTAGCCAAAATGTTGGCTTTCTCATTTCCCTCAATTCCTCTGTGTCCTGGAACCCAGAGCAAGGTGACCTTATTATTTCTGGCTAGTTCCTTGAGTTTGCCCAGACATTCCCATACCATTTACAGCTGACTATGGGTGAGTTCAGTGCTGTTCGGTCGGTGAGTTTTTTAAATGGCAGCATTGCTTTTTTATGCACGGGGTAAATGAACATTAAGTTGGTGCAAAACCCAAGACCTTAAGACTATAGTTAAGAATAGATCATAAAGCTACACTTTATACATAAAACATTACTATTATAAATAACATGCACATGCAAATATCAACCATTGTATACCCACCCATAGGTGTACCTCAAAGGTCTTTAAGAATGTTTCAGATATGTTTTTTTTTTTGGTTTTTGGTTGGTTTTTTTTTGGTTTTTTATTTTGCTTCTTTAAAACGTGAAACTTACCAGAAGACAGGGATTCATTCTTGGAAAAGATGGAGGAAGTTGGAAGCACATCTTGATTAGGATTGCCTGTTGATGGATTACTTTGTGAAAATTTACTTAAAAAAAAAATATATATAAACCTAGGAATACTTCACAGGTTTATAAATATTATTCTACTGGATATGCACAGATACCTGTATGAGAATTTGAGGATTAAAGAGCGTATGTAATTTGATTTGGTTTGTGCATGTCAAACAAATGTTTGGTCCTGTTCATTTTTGCTCGTTTTTTTGGTGAATACGTGCCTAATAATTATAGACATATCAAATCAGTTCATTCAAACGTAATGTGGTGACGCGGGATATGATATAGCTAAACTTTTGAAAAAAACAAACTATACCAAATAATTATATGTATTCATATTTACCAGAAGTTGATGGTCTTTGATCTGGTAAGTTCTTTAATTTTTCATAGTCAATGGAGGGGATTTCAAGAGATTCTGTGAAACAAACATTTCAAATATTACAAGAACGAAAAGTATATAAGTCCATCTTCACATTTTCACACAGTGAAGGTGTTAGGTAAGTGCAACGAAAGAGCACTCACTCAATTTCCACATTTTTTTTTATTAGATTTTGCTATTAATAAAAAAAAATGTGGAATTATTATTCATGCTATCAGCAGTTTTTCCAGGAAACAAAACCTCAATTAAAAAAAAAATACTAATACTAACATGCGCGACATCACTGTATAGGTACATTTTTATTTCAATAAAATTACTTGGGGAATTTGGGTCCTTTGGTACTTGCTGGCAAGGACTTGGTAAGAACCTTGAAGAAATCACTCCCTTTTTTAGCATGCGTCTGTTATATGGGTTAAAGTCTTCAGGCAAAAAGTGCTTTTCACACACATAATACCTGAAAATACATTTCAGTTTCATTTTTATCTACTGTACCTTATTTCTATTAAGTACTACTATTAGTAGTACCTAGGTATAGTGCAAAACTAGGGTATTAAAACAGATACATTTATTAGTCAGTGAGTCATAGTGCTGTTTAAACGCACTTTATGCAAAAGAATACATTAGTTTTCCACTATACTTACCAAAATAATCGTCATAAAATAATCGTCCTAAAAATTGTTTCCACAGTGAAAAAGTAACACTGTCTTTTTCCGGGTTAGGAAAACGAAATCGTCGGGAATGTTTTGAAGGGCTGCACCCCTTTATGGTACATCCCGCCTTGCCCATAGTGACAAAATTCTTTGTAAAACCCAGCCAAAAGCTAAAAAGAAAACTAAAAAAACCTATTGTGCAAAAATTGCACAAACGAAAGAAAACACTATAAAAACACCGCGCACGAATTAGCTAAGAGTATAAATCACAGCTATAAATTAAAAACTTCAACCGTAATATCAATATTTTAATAAATAGACTTGTCTAAAAAAATTTGAATTTGTCAAAAGTTGTTTACATCCATTTCATTTTGTTTTGCTTAACCACAAAAAACCATCTACAGGTAAAAACAATACAGTAGCTCCCCCTGGGTCTCGAAAGAATCCAAAACAAGGCTTCACATTGCCTATATGAGATTAGTGGGCCTGTTCCAAGGATGGTCGATCAGCTGTGAGCTGTATAGTGTGTAGTATAGCCCAGTTTATCACGTGAGCACTACTGGATTTTTTGATTTTGCAGTCACATGACCAGCAAACTTTTGACATTTGGCAATTCGTTTTAGACCTTGTGTCCTTTTCCTTTTATCTTTTCCAATTTACGTTTTTGATTCGTTCGTTTTTGAGTTTTCAGTTTAACCGTTTAACGCACATTTGGTGGTTCCTTTCAAGAGCTCTGGTTCCTTTTAATAAAAGTGAAAGAGTCGTAATCATACGTTATAAAAAATGAATTATTTTCAACAAAGGGAGTCTTCATATTTACATGTGCGAGATCCTAGCATTTCAAAATATAGAGTTGATTTGGAAAAAGTTTGTCAAAACCTACGTTTTTCCAGTATCTCCAGTAGGAGTCCTACTAATGATTCCTATACATTTGCTGTTCCAGAAAAAGAGATAAAAGAGGTAAGGAAAATGATTATTATTGAACTTATTCTGAGACTATGAAAACTTAGGTTGTATCTTTTTATCTATTGTACCTACCTATTATTATACCTATTATATTATATCATTATAATTCACTGTCAAATCTTTTGTTTTATAGATGTAATTGTCCATTTTAAATAAATTTATTCTTAGGATAATTTCTATAGAAATAACTGAATTGACTAATAGCAGCCTCTGATTTCACGGTTTCCATAGATATTATCCTTAGAATAAAGTTGTTCTGAACTGAAAGTACTGGGCCAAAGTCTAGTCCAAACTCTGGACGGTTTGGAGTTAAGAATATTTTTTTCTGGAGGCAGATTTTCCATAAACTTGAACAATAATTCCATTATTCTCATTTATACTTACCTGACATTTGCGAAAGCCAAAACAAGTTTCAGTAAACACACATTTTTTACTAAAACTAAACTGGATTTCTGTGACATTCTTTTAATAAAAAAAAATGGTGTGTTTCCAATTCAGTTCACCCTGCTCTCGACCTTGCCATTGCAGTTTAGTTTGAAACTGGTAACATTCTTCTTGTTAAATATTATTTTATCAAGTATGGATCTAACAAGAGATCTTACTGATGAGGTTTTTGAATCATCCTCTATTCTGGTAAGAAGCAGAAAATGTAATTGTTTAGGTTAAATGTTAATATAATTTTATAGCTTTTAAAAATTATTGTGTATGTTCAGGGGACGTCAGCCCCTTAGAAGCTAAGTAAGCAGTCATAACAAACTAAATAAGACTGCTTACATAACTTTTGCTGATGTCCAATGAAGGTACCCATTGACTTTGATTTCTAAGTGTTTAGTTTTTAGTTTTTTTACTCCTGTTAACTCTAATTTATTTTTATTTATATGAAATTCTACATTTTGGCTGTTTTTGTTGCCTGTACCTACAAAAATGTATTATTTAATTTATACAATAACTTATAATATACAGGGTGTTCAAAAAGCCTTGGACCGCCCTAATATTTTCAGAAACCATCCTTTCAATAACAAAGGTCCCTGTATAAAAGTTGTAGAGAATTTTTACATCTACAATTTAAAATTTATTGAAATTATTCAGGGTGCTTCATAAAGTAAGTCAGTATCCGATTTGTATTTTTGGCAGGATTGTATTTAACTAATAATCTTAGAGGCCTCTGACAATTTAAAACAGGTCTGGGAAGGTTTAAGACACTTGTAAAAGCCTGTGGCACAGCATTTAGAGGATTATGACGCTTTTAAAATGGTTCTGGCAATTTAAAATAGTTCTGGGAGAGTTTAAGACAGTTGTGGAGGACTCTGGAACTTTTCATAAATTTCTATCTATCACTTAGACATCTTTGGCACATTGAAAACTGTCTTAGAGGCCTCTGACAATTTAAAACCATTCTGCAAAGGTTCAAGACACTTGTAGAAGCTTCAGGCACTTTTTAGAAGGTTGTCATAGCATTTAGAGGTGTCTAGCACTTTTAAAATGGCCCTAAAGGTTTTTGGTAGTTAAACTGTTTGTTATACTTATTCTGCTTGAATCTTATAGGTAACACAATTATAAAGGAATAACAAAAAAACTATCCAACACCCTAGTATTAATGTATCATCTAAATAATTTACTATTTTACCTCTAAACATAATAATAAAACCTCTTTTCAGGATGAGCCAGTTGGAGTTTATTTAAGAATAAAAGGGGGTTGTCCACCTAATGCCCTGTACAAATATGAGGAAAACGTTCTCACTTGTGCCCTTCCCCAGATTCCACAGGCAGGCCGCAATATGCGGGGCAATAGTAACGTTCACAAGAAATATTCTTTTACGAAAATATTTGGGCCTGAAACTACACAATCTGAAATTTTTGATAACACTATTAAATCTAAAATTTTCAGTTTCTTAAAAGGGCATAACTGTACACTGATGGCGTATGGCGTTTCCGGGTCCGGTAATATTACATTTTTAATTTTAATAAGTGATTTATATTAAAATTTATAATATTAAGGAAAAACATATACGATGATGGGGACCACCGATGATCCCGGAGTAATACCGCGGTCTTTGGACTATATATTCAGAACCTTAGGACCCCTTGTCAATCAAGAACCCATAGGCAAGCCCTTGCCGGATGGCAAGCTAGATACGCTTACCAAATCTGATAAACTGCATGAAATGAGAAGACGTCAAGAAATATTACAGGACGTACAAGGAAAGTCATATCAAAATTTTGAGTAAGTTACGGTCTTTTTAGTATTTTATAAAGTTAAGTTGGAACCTATCCAAGAATACAGTTTTAATGGGTAACTCCAAGTTTAGGGTTAAGTTAACATTACAAAAGTGACCCTAAGTTCATTCCTGAATCACATTATTTTTTAGTGAAATGGAACGAAGATTGAGCGTTAATCCAGTCGCTCAACTTATGAGCTCGGTGGATGTGGTTGGTGTTTGGGTCGCATTTGCGGAAATCTACAATGAGATGATCTACGATCTGCTCATGCCAATACCATCGAGAGGAGCGCATAGAAATATTTTGAAACTGGCCGGTTTGCAAAGTGCCCCTTATATTAAGGGATTGACCTGGATATATGTGAGATCAGGTAAATATTAATATAACACACTGTTCTCGCGGAGTTTACCCGTGCGTCACGAAGGCTACGTCATTTATAATCATATGAATCAAATCAAGTTTTTGTCAACAAACCTGTTGTGTTCATATTATAGAAAAGGGGGTGTCTAAAGCTTCGTCACGTTTAAAATTTTGCGTGCATTGTCAGTCAGAAAGGAGAGATTTTTGGCTGCAAATTTGCACTAAAACAACCTTATACCAAAGCAAATCAAAAATATCTTGACCGAAATAACATTTTTTATTTATAAGAAGTCTCCGTTTGGATCATAGTATTCCGTCTAAATTTGAAACCTAATTTATTTAGCAAAACTCGCAGAGATGTATCATGAATATGTAGTATTTCTTTAACTTTAAGCTCTTGATTTAGGTTCTGGATGGTTACATGTTTCTTTAAAATAAATACAACAAATTAATTATTTAATAAGACATTCTGAGTGATGCTGTAGTATCCCATATCTCATTTTCAGGTTGCAATCCACTTATTTTATTTTAAACCCGCTGGAAAACATTTTAGACGCTTATTTTATTTTTTCTATGACTTTATTATTAATATGTTTGAAGAAATTTTTATGAAAAATCTATAATGCAACCCAAAAATCTCAGTCTCTGGAAACAATAAAATGTTAATAGATGTTTCTTACAAAAGTAGATATATTTTACTATTATTAACATACTATTGTTCTACATATCATATAATGTATTTCGAACATCCATTTTAATGCTTTCAGATAAATCAGTGGTCTTGGCCCGTCGATAACGTCTCGATTTACGTTTTCTAGGTGAGGAAATCATAAGATTACTTGCTTGCTTTTTCCGAATCGAATAAACAGTTTTGCGGGAAATTTTCAAAGCAGCTGCAACCTTCTAGTATCAAAAAAAATACATCAGTAAGAATATGTAAGGTCTTAAAATTTCTTATTTTCTTCCTGAACAGATGATAAAGCTTCTAAAGGTCCTCCATTGGTTTTTTCCAATTCAAAATATTTACAAAGGTTAAGAATTAACTGCTGGGCTTGTCTGTGGAGAATTTTTCCAGGCATTTTCTAAAAAAATACTGTAATAGTAAGAATTTACGAAAAACCAAATGGCTAAATAAAAACCATAATAGACACTCCCACTTTTTTTCAAAACAGGTTAGTAATTGTGCCAATTTTGGTTAGATCGTGACAGCCGACATAAAAAAAAATAAAAATATTAATAATAATATGAAAGTACTTACAGAATGTTAAAAGCGTAGAAATAATAGTTCTTAATAGAACTGTGGTGGTGTGGTAAATAGAAAACTTTATAAATGATTAACAACACAAAGAAACGGAAAAGAATTAATAGTAAACAAATCAAATAAATTTTGATGGTTTTCAAACTGACAATGACTGAAATAGAAGCGCTAATCAGTAAATGTTTATTTTTTTGGAAGACATTCACTTAGATATTTACCCTTTCTGAAAGTGAACAATAGACAAGGATGAAGTCAATAATGCGTGTCTACTTCTAAATCACAGGGAGATGACGCACGGGTAAACTCAGTCCGCGAGAACAGTATTTTCGTTGTTTTGTACCTCTATGGGATTAAATTTGATGCTGAACTGACACCCAAATGTCATAACTCTCAAAATTCCACTCATAAAGCTATAAAATACCTTTGGTACTGTTTATGCTGATTTTACTAGATTTTAAGAGTGTGTGTTGATTTTACAGCATGCATGGATCTGCACGTATGGGACCCCTGTCCATTGTATGCTTTGAACAACCTAAAAGAGCGTTATGTAACAATTTTAAACCGGTTATCGAAATTTTTAGGGGCAGAGGCCTACCGAGTGATGCAGTACGGCTTGCAGAATCTCAGCTACGCTGGAACGTCAATAAACGAGCATTCCAGACGATCTCATTCGATTTTTTCTGTAAAACTCGTCAGCGGATTCGACTCGAAAAAATGCAAAGTGTCTGTGCTTAATTTTGCCGATCTGGCCGGATCAAAACGTCAAAAGAAAACTAATAACGTTGGAAGCAGACTGGTCGAGTCAACCAAGATTAATTTGTCCCTTATGGTATTGGGAAGGTAGGCAACTGTAGTAAATCGCACCCTGAATTGTAAATATATCTCGACGTTTTTTTTTTGTGTAGGTGTATAGAGTGTGTCAGAAACAGGCAGCAGAATAAAGATTGCACCAAAGCACCATTTCGAGACTCAAAGTTGACTTATCTTTTACAAAAAGCTTTGCAAGGCAAAGAAGATATTTCAATGATAGTAAGTTTTTTTTTTAAAGTTTTTTGTGCTAAATAGTACAAGACTGGGACTCCATGTGATATAAGTAGAGTAGAATTCTATTTATCGACTATATTCTAGGTGACCGACATTCTATGCACAAAGAGCTAGAAAGCCACAACATTGCGTGAATTTGGCACCTCTTAAAGGTCTCCAATTTTCGCCATGTTTTGGCTTTCTAGCTGTTTGTGCATAGAATGTCCGACACCTAGAATATAGTCGATAAATAGAATTCTAATCTACTTATATCACACGGAGTCCCAGTGCTGAAAAGGTAACTTGCTTTTACCTTTCCTTGAATACTGATTTTTTCCAAAGGGGGGGGGGGTGTAACACATTAATGCAGCAATTTGAATTATTTTGTGGTATTTAATTGCACTTTGTTGTCCGATATCAAAGGTACAATTGAGCTTAAATTACGGAGTATTACTTAAATAACATAGAGTGTTAGTACAAAGTAAAATAATCGAATAACAGAATCGATAGAGTCAACTTATTTTTCATTTAGACCGAAGCGTAAATCTGCAAGACAAAGCAAACCGGCACACTCTCATGCGTTAGACTATTAAGGTCTTTAGATTAGCAACAGAATAGATGTACTCCCCAAAAATTATCACTTTGGTTTATTGACCTTTAGCTGTCAGAGCTATACTTCGAATTTTGATTACAAATTGAACTGACCATATTTGACAGATTTTAAGGCGTGGCAGTTTTAAAAAATGTCCCTTTGATAAATGACAGTCGACGTTACATTTCTACCATTAATCTAGAGCATAGACTAAAAATGATAAGTACAGACAACCAGCGCAATGTAATTAAAGTGGCACCCAAAAAGGAAGCCGTTTACGCTTCAAGGGCTTCCTAATGTATTTCGGCCGTTTCAGTTGTAGGTAAACTCTAAGAGATGGCGCTAATACAGCTCGTCATTGCAGTTTGAAAACTAAACAAGATAAGAATTTCTGGGTTGAGGTATCAATAATAAAGATTCTATTTATTTTAAAAGTCACAGGACTCGTTTTTGACGTCAAAAACAGATTCCTGAAGGTCACGTGACCGTTTTTTAAATTTTGAACTGACACAGTAAATCACGTATCTATTTGTAAAATTAAAATGTAATTTTTAACGTCACGTGACAGTTTTTATGGTTAAACAATTTTTTTTAAATTGCGTTACTCTTTTTTTAACGTCAAAACCGATCCTGAAGGTTACGTTACTCTTTTAAGATTAAACATGGAATTTATAATGTCACTTGAAGGATCACGTAATTGTTTTGTCAGTTTAAACTGATATTTTTAAGACACGTGACCCTTTTCACAGTGCAAATGGCCACGTGACAATTTTCAATTATTTTAACGTCAAAACGAAATCCTAAAGGTCACGTGACTGACTTAGATGTCAGAATATTATTTGAGGAGTCATGTGACTCCTTATAATATGCAAATGGTCACGTGTCTCTTTTTTCAGTGCCAAAATGGAACCCTGAAGATCACGTGACTGTAAATGACAAAATATTATTTGACGGGTCACGTGACTATTTTCAATAATTAAATTTAATTTTAAAGATTACGTGATCGTTTTTTAGTTTTGAACTCTAAATCACTCATTTTAAGGTACAAATGGTCACGTGATTATTTTAAGATTAAACATGGAATTCATAATGTATTAAGTATAAAATAACCTTTGTAGAATATTAAAAATAATCTAATAAAAAATAACTAAACTAAAAATACGACAAAGTGAAACACAATAATTAAACAAAACACACACAAAATCTGTTATTTTTTGCTTAGAAACTAAACAAAAAATGGGAGTTGTCAACTAGACAACGCCGCATTAAAACTGATGTTTTCCAACAGTCAAAAGATCGGAATTGCTGCGTCTGGCTTTAAAATTAGGCGAATATGCGTTTAGTGGTGCTATCTCACGCTGCTTACTTAAATTAATTTCGAGTTCCATTGACACTGTCTATAATTATCATTCAGTCTATGCCTAAAGTTATCTAGGCAGTCAAACACAATTTTAAAAATTCAAAAATTTTCTGAAAAAATCTATGGGGTACCCAATGAGTAAAAAGAACAAGTATCAGGAGGTAACAATAATACAAATTATAACCCGTTTGTGCATTAAGCGAGGGGGACGGAAGTCCACCATCTTTGATTGCGCATTCGCCTACTGCGCAATGACGCAAAGTCATTGAAAGTTTGGAGTTTCAAACCCGCAAAAATTTGTTGTTTGTATTTGTTGTAGTATAGTGTTAGTTGGTTTTGTTTGTTTGTGGTTCTTTAACAGTTGAGTTTTGCAAATTTAAATTAAGTTGTACAGTGGACAAGATTAAATTTAGATCTGATATTGCCAACCGGAAGTTGACGGCCGCCATATTACTCCCCCCCTCCCCCTTGTTTCTGTCACCCACTTTGTTTGCTATTGCTCCTTCCTGCTATGTTTACATTTTTTTTATTCATTGGGGGTACCCCTTGAGAAAAATGTCAGAAATTCAGTTTTTTATTTTTCAAGGTCAAACGGTGTGCTGTACAGAAAAATGTCATATTTAGTAAAAGTTGCGTCCTATCGGGGTGTATACGTGATAAAAATATCACACCTTCATCTCAAACGGTTTTCGAAATATTCATGAAAAATATCCCGACTTTAGTAACTTTTGCATTAAACTTGTCAACTGTAAAACGCGCTTCAAACTTAAATTAAATGATATATTTCTCTAGGAGTTACGTTTGATTGTAAAAAACTGTTAGGTTTTGTTGTCAGAAATTCAAAAATGTTCGATACAACAGATGTTTTAGACTTTCTTTATATGACACTTGTTAGAAGCAAATTAGAATACGCTTGTGCTATTTGGAATCCCATATATGAAAAATACGTATACTCTCTTGAGTCGGTTCAAAGCAGGTATTTAAAATGTAAACACTTTAGAATTACGGGAGATTACATATGGCGCCAACGGGAATTTCTGCAGAATGTTTATAAGTTTACAAAATAGACGTTGGATTTCAACTACAATGCATTTATACGGTTTACTGAATAATGAAATTGATAATATTGAATTTTTAAAGTTAATTAGTTTTCGAGTTTCCAGGTCAGTAAATATTCGAAATAAAGAGTTGTTTTATACGGTTTACGGTAGAACTAGTGTGGCTGTTCAATCTCCGCTATATAGTATGTGTAATGTTTACAATAGTTTTAGCTTAGAAATTGATATTTTCATTTTGTCGAAATCTGTTTTTCGCACGCTTTTGGAAAAAGCTATGCAACCTACGCATCTGTCTTTTTCCTTGTAGTGCACGTTATCACACGTGTACTATGATTGTTCTTTAATTGTGTATCGTTGAACAATAATGCTATTATTATTATTATTATTATTATTATTATTTCAGGTTAATATAAACCCTTCGCCGACAATGTTCGATGACACACAATGTGCTTTGAAATTCTCAGCGATTGCAAGGGAAGTTGTCGTAAGTACCGAACCTATTCCATCCAGCATTCCAGCGGACCAACCTAATGACATTTGCAAATCGGTAACCGATGAAGAATGGTATAAAGTTAACTGTACGATATTCGAATACGGAAACAAGTATTTTCAGGAAAGCGTCGTTGGACAAAGACAAACTTTTAATAGAAAACCGCGAACTGAGAGACCAAGTTGCGTTGCTGACGTTAGAAATCTCCGAACTGCCCGCAGATTTTCGAGAAGAGATTGTAAACATCCGTAGGGTGAGAGTTTTTTACTGCACATAAATCAGTAGGGCAACAAAAATATGTTTTTAGCAATACAAGAATATAGTGCAGTTGAAAAATGAACGAATAAAACATTTGGAAAAGATAGAGGAATTGTACAACAAGAAGGAACTGGAGGAATTAAATAACTTGGAACAACTAAGAAGAGCTTTCGAACAGCAGGGTGATGGCGATAACGTTACCGTTATCAGCGATGATAAACTGACAGAAACATAACAAAACACAACCACTGATAGTAGCAGTAGCAGGGTAAGGTAAAATAGTTATTTACGAAAGAAAAGAAGAGAATTTAAAAAGTCGTAAATAGCATACGTCAATTACGTCAAATTTGAATCTCCCTCAGTTGTAATAGAAAATGAATGACAATTATTACGTCACTGCCACTAGCTCTGGGAAGGACTTTAATTAAATTAGACAAATAATCAATTGAGGCGTTTCTTTTTGCCATTTTTTTTTTCGTTTATTATTTGACTTGGAACATTTTCTTATGTTGTAATCATATACGTTTTCTTTTAGATCCGTTAATGAACATTCAAGTGAAACGGAAGGTAACGTTTATGACCATGATGATCAATAAGCCATTGAAGTACAAACAACTACTTATAGTTATTATTTGATCACTACAGAAAAAACAATTAATTCTCTAGTGGCGTAGTACATACATGTGATATTATTTTTTTTAATTACTCTTTGTACATACTTATGCGTGTTGAAATAATTAATTTGAATGGGTTTTTTGTGTTTTATTACTCTACCTTTTTCTCTGGTTTTTGTTTGAAGTCAAAAGGCAAATTATTTTTGAATGAACACTTTCAAGGTGTAAGTATTGGAAAATGCTACTAGATTATACTACTTAACGAGATAAGAGCTGCATTCGTTTTCACGTTTTTGACGTCACGATGACGTAATTTGGGAAAACCATAATTTGACCAACTGTCAAATTACGTCATTGTGAAGTCAAAAATGCTTTGCTCGCTCCATAGAGCGTGAAAACGAATGTGGCCAATAAAGAGCTAGTAAATCGGCTTATACTACCCTCTATACTAGAAAGCCTAAAATGTCACTTTTTATGGCGGCGTTAGCGGTTTTCGTTGTCTGTGGTTTTATACACAAACGCATTCAGATCAGCATCAGTAAGAAATATGTTTTTTTAATTATTTTGTGTAGTTGATTGCAAGTTGAGAGTGAAAAATCAAAGAAAGGGTTATTCTTGATCCAGATATGTATATATAGAGCTTTTTGTACATAATCAAGTCCAGTCTAAACAAGTTGGTTAGAACATTTCTCCTGTAAAGTACAACACGCAACAAACTAGTTGAAACAATATTAAATCCTTGAAACTAGGTAATCAAAACTGGTAAATGGTCCTTATGTACCAAGAACATTGATTCAAAACTACTGGCGTTTCAAGTTAAGATCACAGCGCCAGTTAAACTAAAACTTTCAGAACTCTTTTCAAAACTGATCACCAGAGGGAGTATCTCTTACCTTGAAACGCCAATAGCTTTCTGCTCTCACAATGAAGGATGCTTGCAACTCACGTATAGTAAAAGGCAATAGGCGCTTTCGGGTGACTCAATTGGAGCACTCCCGAGTTACTCCATAGTACTTGAGTCTGACTTTTGTATGTTCGGGTTCTCGAAGCGTGACGCTCCCGGAGCACTCTTGGCTTCCTCGTCCCTCACCCCTGACGCACCAACCTTTTACTTGGTGCTTTATGCTCCTAACTGTCACATTTTAAATTAACGTCGTTTTTTATCTTGTTGAAATGTTGAAAATTCTAGGTTAAATTTAAAATAATATAATAAGTTTGTAGTTTTGCTGGCATTTTTTAAAATGGAATTAAGTATCGTGGACCCTGAAAGCAATATAACTTACTCATTTAAATTAAATGAAGAAGATTATGAAAGGGCTCAGTATGGTAAGTGTTTAAATACTTACAAGTAATATATGAATACTGAGTTGCAAGCAATTTTTTTATTTAAAGATGACGAATTTGCCGCATCACTTTTAAACAATGCAATAGAGGAAAATGCCATAGCTCCTGACACTCAACAAGAATCATGTGAACTTTTCATGGCACCGCCTAATACCACATGTTTTGAAAGCAAATCACAACATATTTGGCAGCATGATGAAACTAAGGCCTTAATCAATTCCATGCAAACTCATTTAGAAGATTTAAAACATCCGAAAAAACGAAAACATGTATTTGACAATGTTGCTAATGACCTAATTAGCCAAGGCATAAATGTTACAGGGGTACAATGTCAGATAAAATGGAAGTCACTTATAAGAAGCTACCACTCAGCAAAAGATAATCAAAAGAAGACAGGACGAGGACCCAGTAGATTTCAATTTTTTGAGGAAATGGATGCAACTTTGGGTAATAAGAGTTCAAATAAGATCAACTTTTTTTTTTGTTCTTGTCTAAGAAAAAAAATCTACTTATTGAATGTTGGTTTCAGGCTCAAAACCATCAAACCATTGTGATCACTCAATAGAATCTAGTGTGACAGAAGAAAAGTCTGAACAAGAAAATAATGTAGAAGATTCAGGTAACATCATTGATCTACCTAACGTAGAACCTCCAGAAAATGCAGGGAAAGAAAAGAAAGATATCCCAGGAAATAATCTATGTGCAAGAGCAAAAAAATAAAAGACATATAGAAAGAATTAATCTGGAAAGAGAAAAAATGATGCTTGAGAAGGAGAAAATGGTTTTGTTGAAGGCCTACTTTGACTCAAAAAATAGTCAGTGATAAGAATAGGTAGTTAGTTAATTTTTTCCCTGTAAATAAATATAATTTATTTGTATCTAGGTTTAAAAATTGTTTTCTTTTCGTTTTTTTAAAAATATATAAATATCTGGATTAATACCATGAACCAGGGCATAATATGACAAATAAATGGCAATTAATATTTTAAAAATAACTTATATTCATATATTAAATAATATAAAACATATTTGAGTTTAAAAAAATCAATTACTGTTGTATTACTTCTTCAAATACTTGTTGTCTTGTCTCAAAGTACTCTTCAACATTTTCTTCTGGCCTATCAAATTCGTTCTGCTCTGTATTGTCTGGGATAGTCTCATATTCATCAAATACATCATTTTCCAAAATACACATATTGTGCAAAACACAAGCTGCCATCACACATTTAACTATCAGATAAATACTCAAATTTTCAAAATAAAGAAGTCTTCGAAATCTCCCTTTCAAAGGGCCAAAAGTGTGTTCTATCACCATACATGTAGAAGACAACTTGAAATTAAATAGTTTGTGTTCTTCTGTCAATCTACCATTATCCCTAAATGGGGGCACCAACCAAGGCAATGAAGGATATGCGGAGTCCCCTAACAAGTAATAACCCTCAAAAAAATGTGACAGAAAGTTTCTGTATATTTGCCAAGTACCATAAGCATAATAAAATGCATTTTTCAGCAGACGTTCCCAGTTTATTCGTTGACTGAGACAACTTTGTACTGTTACTAAATTTTTCTGCAAAGAAAAACAGGGGCAAGGTTAATAGGTACTTTCAGGCATATAACATATATTATAATATTCATACCTATTAATCTGTAAGCAACAGAACGCGATAATCTAAAATGCTTTTTAAAGGTAGAGTCATCATATGTGGGCACAGTTTTTTCAACAAAATCTTTAAATTTTGAGACATTTCTTTTTACATTTTTTGTTGTGGTGTATTTGCAAACCCTCATCACTACTTTCGTTACTGCTACTACTTAACACAACAGTTTCAGAGTGAGTTAGCCAATCCTAAAAAAAAATGCATTTTAACACAAGGAACCAAAAAAAAATTGCTCTTTCTGTAGATAATACCTATTTAACAAATTAAATAATTGTGAATAGTATGCTAACATATAATCTGCAACCTACCATGACTACCTTTTCTAGATCCGTATCAAGCAGTCTTTCCATATTGTTACACAGATATTAAAAAATTTCTATTTAATTAGAAAGACAAAATAAATAAACAGTAAAATACTGTTTTTATTTACTATTTACAATTTTTAACTTTTGACATTTTGAGTGAAGCGTCAACGATGTCAAGTGTTCGGTGTTCGGGTGTCACAGAATTTGGAGTACGGCGGACTAGTGTGGAGCACTTCTGGAGCATAATACTCTGCACCCGAAAGCGGCTCAGTTTTTGTCTTTTTGTGTCAGTCCGTTTGGTTATGTTGATTTTGAATTTGATCACAAATTTAGCCCTGACACCTTCAGGAAAACTGTATTTCAGAATAAGAACATGAAAGGATTGTATTGCAGAGCCAAGCCTGACAAGCCAATCAAAGCAAAGTAAGTGTTGCATTAATTTCATCTGCTTTTTTCTAAATGCAACGCTTTTAGTCTGGATCAAGTTCTGGACATTATTTTTTTACCTTCGATATGAAATAGCCTTTCTACGCCGGCAGTACAGGTACACAATAGGCTTATTTTAGACCGTTTGAAAAAAAACTCATTTAAATTACGTTCCAAATAGAGGTATTTCAGTTTTTTTCTTAAATTGGTGCAGAAATCCATTTCGAATGAATCTTCGTTGGACGTAAACTAATTCTAAAAGAGTCGCGCCCCCCTTTGCGTAAATTATGACGATTCGAAGGGGGCCTTTATTTATATACGAAAAAAAAGCGGTTTTTATGGAATTTACTGTCTTAAAATTCAAAACGCGTCCATTAAACGTTCGCCCCTATTACCGTTCGGCGCTGTGGCCGTGCGTCTCTGTGACCCCATCTCGCTCCTGGCTCCTGACCGCCAAGTTCACACCGGGTGAACTACGACGTTTGAGAACATAAACAATCAATCAAAATCAAAATAGAGTTCCCTGCTTTCAAGAATTAGGTCCCTGGGCCCTAATTCTTGAAAACAGACAACGGAATGCTCAAGAGAAATGTTAATAGAATGTGACAGAAGCAGCAGACAATTGGGGGGTCCTGTCACATTCTACTCACCTTTCTCTTGATAATTCCCTTCCCTCCTTTCAAGAATACACACCCTGGGGCCTAATTCTTGAAAGCAGGGAACGGACTTCCATAGATTAACACACTAGATAGATGTTAATCTCCGTGTTAATAAGGTGAAGCACTGTATGTATGAATTCTTCCGAGTCACAGGGGTCGCCACATGTTCACATTTGATGGTCGTCAGATGTCATTTTTACGTCTCTATTGTCATGACAGATTTTTAAAAGCGCCATCTGTTGGTAGACTTGCATAAACTGGTATTGGCGGGCTTTTTGAATTAAATTAAGTCTTTCTTTCATGTTTTTGTTTTTCAAGAAACAGGCAAATAAAACAAAGTCTAGTATATGCAAAATATATTATAGATATTTTAAGGAAATGAACATACAAAACACATACTCTACAAAAATAATAAGCTTTTGGTTAGTAAGTTGGTGCAAAACCCAAGACCTTAAGACTATAGTTAAGAATAGATCATAAAGCTACACTTTATACATAAAACATTACTATTATAAATAACATGCACATGCAAATATCAACCATTGTATACCCACCCATAGGTGTACCTCAAAGGTCTTTAAGAATGTTTCAGATATGTTTTTTTTTTTGGTTTTTGGTTGGTTTTTTTTGGTTTTTTATTTTGCTTCTTTAAAACGTGAAACTTACCAGAAGACAGGGATTCATTCTTGGAAAAGATGGAGGAAGTTGGAAGCACATCTTGATTAGGATTGCCTGTTGATGGATTACTTTGTGAAAATTTACTTAAAAAAAAAATATATATAAACCTAGGAATACTTAACAGGTTTATAAATATTATTCTACTGGATATGCACAGATACCTGTATGAGAATTTGAGGATTAAAGAGCGTATGTAATTTGATTTGGTTTGTGCATGTCAAACAAATGTTTGGTCCTGTTCATTTTTGCTCGTTTTTTTGGTGAATACGTGCCTAATAATTATAGACATATCAAATCAGTTCATTCAAACGTAATGTGGTGACGCGGGATATGATATAGCTAAACTTTTGAAAAAAACAAACTATACCAAATAATTATATGTATTCATATTTACCAGAAGTTGATGGTCTTTGATCTGGTAAGTTCTTTAATTTTTCATAGTCAATGGAGGGGATTTCAAGAGATTCTGTGAAACAAACATTTCAAATATTACAAGAACGAAAAGTATATAAGTCCATCTTCACATTTTCACACAGTGAAGGTGTTAGGTAAGTGCAACGAAAGAGCACTCACTCAATTTCCACATTTTTTTTATTAGATTTTGCTATTAATAAAAAAAAATGTGGAATTATTATTCATGCTATCAGCAGTTTTTCCAGGAAACAAAACCTCAATTAAAAAAAAAATACTAATACTAACATGCGCGACATCACTGTATAGGTACATTTTTATTTCAATAAAATTACTTGGGGAATTTGGGTCCTTTGGTACTTGCTGGCAAGGACTTGGTAAGAACCTTGAAGAAATCACTCCCTTTTTTAGCATGCGTCTGTTATATGGGTTAAAGTCTTCAGGCAAAAAGTGCTTTTCACACACATAATACCTGAAAATACATTTCAGTTTCATTTTTATCTACTGTACCTTATTTCTATTAAGTACTACTATTCGTAGTACCTAGGTATAGTGCAAAACTAGGGTATTAAAAGAGATACATTTATTAGTCAGTGAGTCATAGTGCTGTTTAAACGCACTTTATGCAAAAGAATACATTAGTTTTCCACTATACTTACCAAAATAATCAAATAATCGTCCTAAAAATTGTTTCCACAGTGAAAAAGTAACACTGTTTTTTTCCGGGTTAGGAAAACGAAATCGTCGGGAATGTTTTGACCCCTTTATGGTAAATCCCGCCTTGCCCATAGTGACAAAATTCTTTGTAAAACCCAGCCAAAAAGAAAACTAAAAAAACCTATTGTGCAAAAATTGCACAAACGAAAGAAAACACTATAAAAACACCGCGCACGAATTAGCTAAGAGTATAAATCACAGCTATAAATTAAAAACTTCAACCGTAATATCAATATTTTAATAAATAGACTTGTCTAAAAAAATTTGAATTTGTCAAAAGTTGTTTACATCCATTTCATTTTGTTTTGCTTAACCACAAAAAACCATCTACAGGTAAAAACAATACAGTAGCTCCCCCTGGGTCTCGAAAGAATCCAAAACAAGGCTTCACATTACCTATATGAGATTAGTGGGCCTGGTAAGCAATGTCAATGTCTGCAACGTGGAGCAGTAGGCGTACCCAGACTAACCCAGAGATCAGTGATCTGTACGTGCTTTTGGTGCAGTATTTATACCCACATCATGACCTCAATTCACCGATCTTGCTTACACAGACATTGTACTGGGGGAGACCGAGGCAATATTTGATAACGGAACATAGTGCAATTTCTATGTTACAATATCAACATCTTTTTTTAGCATATTACATAACTCATCTGTTCTACATGCTCCAGCCACAACAATAACCAGCACAGCCTGTAATTTTTATGATTGAATAATGTAAATATGTATTATAAGTAAGTAAAACAAGTAAGGTTACCTTAACCGGCAAAAAAATTCCATCCCGTGCATTTTCTAAAAAACTGTTTATATGTAATTTTGTAAAAACTAAAGATTTCTTAGCTTTGTAAGTTGTATTTTGTCTCTTCAAAAAAGCAATTAGTTTGAAGTACTTTGATATGTCGATGTTCTCTTTTAAAGATATAGTCGACTTTAACATTGAATATATAGCCCATAAACTTGACGCTTTTTTAGTCTTTACATGTTCTTGAAAATACACTAACATGGTATTTTCAGAAATGGTTTGTATATTTCTTTCAGCACACCATGCTGTTAGCAAACAATAAGTTTTCAAATATATGGGTTTTGACTTTACCGGCAACAACAGGTCATTAATTTTTTGTGCCTCTTCTCTTATTTCTGGAGGAGTACATGTTATACAGGGTGTCCGGAAAATACGTGTACAACGTTTGACGACAGACTCCTGACGTCAAAATATGTCGATCTAAGCCGACTTAGTTATATCCAAAATTGTCTCGTTTAGCCGGTAGAGGGCGTCAAAAATTTGTAAAAATATTGGGTACAATTTCATTTCTTAAAGAGTATTGATAAGTGTATTCAGCAAGATGGCGGTCATTTTACACATTTGCTTAAGTAATGTTTTTGGTTTACTTAGTTTCTTACAATAAATAATTTCAACTTTATTATACCTACTTTGATGTATGCAGGTAATTGTAAATTTTTTTTTTCTGGCGAAACAGCTCATCCACCGGGAAATATTAAAGAGGTAAAATAGCTTCAAAATACTTCCGGTCACTCGACAAAAATATCTGGGTTGTCATAACGCCGTTCATATAAAAAATGAGGAGAAATGACGTATTATATCACTTTTATAACACTTCCACTTATTTACAGCCGGTGACTATACTACTAGAAAACGTCATTTTATAGTATTAGTCTACATACTAAAATTCATTAAAATCCATTAGCAGGTTTTCACGTAATTTAGTAAAAAACCAATATTTTTACAAATTTTTGACGCCCTCTACCGGTTAAACGAGACAATTTTGGATATAACTAAGTCGGCTTAGATCGACATATTTTGACGTCAGGAGTCTGTCGTCAAACGTTGTACACGTATTTTCCGGACACCCTGTATATGTATTAAAACACAATGTCTTTTACAACATTTTACCACTTGATAATAGCAATTTCAACAACAGAACTGTCAAAATTGACAATTATAGGAAAAAAAATGGCATAATGATCTTTATGTAGTTTTTATCCTAGACAACGTAATAAATATAAGTGTGTGGTTTTCATGACTGCAAAAGTGCAAAACGCAAATAAATAAGTATTTAGTGCAACTGCTGTTTTTTTAAGAATCTTTTTTGCTGTTTTTTTTGACGGGGCTTGGGCTTGGATAGGTAGGTGTGGTTTAACACTAATGTCTGTTTTTTTAAAGACGACGTATCGCGTTCTTTATTGAGGCATAAGTGCATTTTTAAGTGAGATTTGCTTTTTTAGGTGACAACAAAAACAATACAAACAATCATGTTGTTATAAAACAAGTGACTGCTATGATATATCCATAAATGTAGTATAAATAATATAATACATTTTCAATAAAAGGATCATTAAAAATATGGTTAATAGTGGATAATATAGCGTTTTTTCCACTATTAACAAAATTTAGGATAAACAAAACTGCAAAATGAAGAGACAACCTAATTATCTGTCTCTGTCAAGTATATTTCATATGTCATATAATAATAGACATTGACATTATTATTTACCTAGGTCAATAAAATTTTATTTTTGGTTGTGTTTGTGCCAGACTAGAACTAGAGATTAGACTCTATTATTGACCTAGGTCAACAATGACCATTAAGGTAGAGAAAACTAATTTCTCAAGTTACTAATCGGTTAATAATGGTATGTTTATCATGTTAGTAGTGGAAAATAGTATATTATTAACCAAGGTTTAGACAGAAGCTCGTCGCTTCACTCCTCGGGATTTAAACTTGACATATGGTCAATAAAAGCTGTCTAAACCGTGGATAATATAGCGTTTTTTCCACTATTAACCATATTTTTGATAGCCCTTTTATTGAAAATTTAAAAACTTAGGATAACAACATAAAAAGTCAACCTAATTTATCTGTCTCTGTCAAGTCAAGTATACTTCATGTGTCATGTGTCTTAATAGACATTGACATTATTATTTACCTAGGTCAATAATATTTCCTTTTTGTTGTGTTTGTGCTAGACTAGAACTAGATATTAGACTCTATTTTTGACCTAGGTCAACAATGACCTTTAAGGTAGAGAAAACTAATTTCTCAAGTTACTAATCGGTCAATAATGATATGTTTATCATGTTAGTAGTGGAAAAAACGTTTATTATTAGACTAGAGTCGACGGAAATATTTAAGCAACTCTTTATAATACTCTCAGCGATTAATACTCTCAATTCTATTAACCATTTCGATTATTAATCACTGTCATTAATACACTCGTTAGCTAAATAACTATTATAAAAAATTTCTATATCATCTATTTTAAACTTTATTTTTAGAGTGTATACGACGATAAATCTTACTATAAAGGTGGCACTCGTATAACTGCATCTAGAACGAGTCTCTTAATTTCTTTTATTTCTCATTTCTGTTACTGTAATATCATTAACAAAACAACAAATCTAAGTTAATATCTAATATCATAAGGGCGCACTCCAATTACATTAACCAAGTTGAGATCTTGTTCTTAAATTAACCGCACATATTTCCACGGCCGCTAAACTGTCCGACTAGACGAATTGTTCGTCCTCCTTATTAATGACGGTACTATTTAACCGGTTTCCTTCTTACTTTACTTAGTTAATGTGATGTATTCAAAAGGTCCTTAGAAAGCATGACGATTTATTAACTCGCCAAAGCGTGCAATATATCACGCTCACCAGAATAAATTCTGAGTTAAATTAGTTTGAGAAACATTCATTAATAATTTGAATTAATATAATCAAAGATACAGAGGTTCGAAATACAACGATTTGTTCTTGGCAATGTAATCTGATATTTTTAATTTATCTTTACCATATTATAATAATTGTGCCAGGACAATAAATCAGTTTAAAGTGTGGTGAACGAAAAACGAGCCTCATTGATTAACTTTTTAGTATGAGTAGGAAGGCAACATGAGCAGAAACCATTAGAAACAAATTAGATTTTAAGTGATTTCCGAATTAGCTGTAACGTAAAAAAAATCATTTTCTAGGAGATTAGCACTGATCGGAAAGCAAATTGGGCTGGGATCAACTATTTTTTGTAAGGAAACTCAACCTTTAGGATGACAATGCAAGTCGTCAAAAATAGCTCGAAATCTCTTGAAATTAAATACGAGGAGGGTTTGGAGTGCTGCTTAAAATTAGTTGGAACCACCAACAAGTTTTATGAATCTTCTGCAATACTTCACTTATTAGCTGATTTTAGTTAAGAGAATCGGATGCGTTTCAACGAAATTTCTTGAACGAGAGAAGCACGTGTACGAGAGATAGCAATGCTAATGCATCGAATTTGTAACACCTTGTACACTCAATTTGTAAAACGTTTTCGTGTTTACTTATCAGTTTTGACGCATAGTAGGCTCCGCAACATGAATTGGTTTGATTCTGTATAAAACTTTTGTAACGGTATGAATAGTAATAGTGTGCTTAGTAATTTTCGATAGATAACCAAATTTTCATACACTGTAAATATAAGTTATAGTATGTTTCATTTGATTTTGACAAGTTATTACAATTTAAAAGTTTTAATTTCCGAATAAAATTCCTGTAGGAGCTTATGGATCATGAAACTGGATGTTACCACCGTCCAAGCAAATTTTGGTCAATAAAACTCAAATAAAAGTTGAACGTTAAAATGTTTTCTACATTTTTACAAAATAACAAATATCTGACAAACTGTAAAATTTAGACGTATCAAAACCTTAATGTAATTACCATTGTTTTCAACGTAGATTCTGAAAATCACATAAAATACTAGGTGAAAAAATACAACTCATACAGGTGTTACAAATTCGATGCATTAGCATTGCTATCTCAGAAACTATGTATAGTTGATAGAGTTTTAGTAAAATGAAGGCAAAGTTGCACATTTTATTGCTAAATAATTTCGTAAAAAAAAATTAAAAAACTTTCATTACATCCGACAAAAACCGAAAAAGTCAAATTTCTGATACCATTCTCATTCATTTTCTTTATTGAAAAGAAGTAAGTCCATGTTCACACAGTGGAGTAGTGAGTGTAAGTGAAAGCAAACTCAAAGTCGATCTCCAAAAGTATGTTAGTAATCAAGTATGTGTAGAATAAAATAAACAACCACCTTTTATACACCTAGGTTTAGCTGTCCCCCCTTGTAGAATGACAGCCAGCAGACTGTGACTCTAGTTAAGCCTCTGAAGATGGGTGTCTAAATACACTCGAAACATGTCAGGCACATAACAACTTAATAAATACTTTTTGGAGATCGACTTTGAGTTTGCTTTCACTTAAAACAGTTTTAGTTTCCAGCTCCGACGTTTCGTTGTTTAGATACCATCATCATTTAATAGATAGATAGATAGATAACAGCTTTTATTTAAAACAAATAATTACAGGGTAATTATGTTTAAACACGTCAAAGAAGAAAAAAGTATCTAGTATCAGTGGATAGATATATACATATTTAACTTATTGCTAAGAACGTTGCACTTTTTGAAAAAACTCCTCAAAATTGTAAGGTTCGATGAAAACGAGAAGATTAAACCAATCCTTTTTAAACTTACCCAAACCTTGTGTTTCTCGAAGCTTTCTAGGTAAAGTATTAAAGCATTTTATTGAAAAATATGTACACTGTTTTTCAGTTTTCAAGTTAACTTGTGTTGGGGAAGGTTGTACTGATTCTGACTGCCTCTTGTGTTGTGTGAGTGATTGACTAAAAAATGTTCAAATAAATTTGAATTTCGTTTTAAAAACAATATGTGTTCAAAAATAGATATTGCTGGCAAAGTTAGAAGATCATTATTTCTAAATGCATTTCGACAAGTAGTTAACGGTGGCGACTTGGTGATTATTCTTAGTGCGACTTTTTGGTTAGTGAATAGCAAGCTTATGTTTGTGCTGTTTCCCCAGAATATGATATTGAATTTAAGCAATGAATACACTGTTCCATAATAAGCAATTCTTAATGTGTCTAAGCTACAGTGTTTAGCTAAAATTCTCAAAGCATAGCATGCCGATGATAGCCTGGCGCTCAATCCGTCGACATGATAACTGTACGTCAGGCCAGCATCTACCTGCAGTCCCAATAGTTTGGTATTATTACTTATAGGTACAGTGTTAGTCTTGAGAGTTATACTTTCTGGAAGTTCCACCAAATTATTACTCGTTTTGAAAATGATACACTGGGTTTTATCCATATTTACAGTAAGATGGTTCTGACTAAACCACCTCTCTATGTGCTCGAAATGGTATATACAAAGTTCTTCAAGAGAAACAAATGTTTTTGCGTGCATAAAGTCAATTTAACTCAACAATTAATAAATTTATTTACACTTCAAAACACTCCGTACAATAATTAATTCAGCTACTAAAAACACTACTACAATTCCACAATTATTCCACTATTTAAACTTTACCGCGTTCCCAAATTCACTACTCCCGCCGTCGACACCGCTTCTTTTATATTCGCAAACCACGTTCTAGAAGGACCGCAAAACGCTTCGCGATTTGCGTCGAATATTAAAGATGCTTCCAGGTGTCGCTTCCTAAGTGTGGCCTACTTTAACACGCGCCCGGCCAGGTATTGCTCGTTCAGAAGTATCGAGCATAGTAGGCCCAAACGGTAACAATATAATAGAAAAAAAAAAGAAGAAAAAAGGCTATCGACCACTACGGTCTTTCTGCCAAAGTTTACAATTTTTTTTTTCTATTCAGGTAATCTTATTTCTAATTTATATACATATACAAATTATACATAGAGAAAAAATGTCAGTGCTCATTAAAGTCCTCTAACAGGGTGGAAGCGGGGAAAAGGTAACGGGATTGTCTGGTCTGTCTTGCTATGCATAGTGGATTTATTATTTTCCAGTTGTTTGGATTGTTTTTTATTTAGTTTGTAGTTGTATGAGTCTATCAGTTATTTTGGTCATGTTCGTTTGGTCTTATTTTGGTTATCAGTCTTAGAGCAATTTGTTCTGTAGTCTGAGTATATCTTTTAGTATTGTCAGTAGCGTTTGCTCTGAGTATATGTCCGTGGTCCAGAACTGGTTTACAAATGAATTTGTAAATTTTAGTTGCTGTTTTTGTGCTAATACCTTTATTTTTGTATGTTAATGACCTAAAGTGTTTTGTCTTTTTAATAATTTCAGTCCTCGCATTTTTTAGGTGTTTTGTGAATTTTAGCTTTTGGTCTAGTGTTACTCCTAAGTATTTTACGTCGTTTGTGGGCTCAGTTCTGTGGCTGTCCGCAGTAACAGTTGGAGAGTCGTCTTTGATTTGATGGTTTGCTAATAATAGTTTTGGTTTTTAGTTGCGTTGGACGTTAGTCTCCATCTGTAGAAACATGTCATTGAATCGTCAGTAAGTGATTAAAGTATTGACGCCGCTCTCTGTGTAGTTTTGTCGTGAACAATTAGTGCTGTATCGTCTGCGTATTGTAATATGTAGTCCGTTTTGTCAATTTGGTTTTTGTCCTGTTTGTTGTGGTGGTATATTTCGTAACAGTAGATATTGTAGAGAAAGGGTGAGAGAGGTGATCCTTGCGGTAAGCCCTGTTCAGGGGGAAAAATAAATAATTAACCAAAAACATATTTTTTTAAATGAATGAAAAGTCCTATAAGAAACTCTCTCTTTCTTTTTCGAAGGAGCAATAAACCTAATTATTAAATTAAATCAAACTAAATTATCTACTTATTATGACGAAAACGAAACGTCGGAGTTGAAAACTAAAACTATTTTCTTGAAGAGCATAAAAAAGTGCCTCCAAAAGGTGTGATTAATTTTTCAAAATAATCAGGGGCAATACCATAAGAGCTCAGATTTAGCCGGATAATTTTTGTGCTTGTTTTAGAACACTTTCTTTTTGGTGTAACTGCACGAGACCTGTTGTAACTAAATCACGAGAGCGTAGCTCGAGTGATTTCGCCAAACAGGTCGAGTTTTGTTCCATAAAGAAAGTATGAGAAGACAAGCGGAAAAATTATTCTGTTCAAAATCTGAGCTTGAATGGTATTTGATAAGACAATTCCATGAATATAATCAATAATATAATAAGACTGCGACTTCCTTGTACTGGCAGAAATAATTTTTTCTGGTTCTTTTGATTTTCTGCAGTAGAACTCTATCCGAAGCGAGCCATAACCAGAACAATACGAACAAATATTTGGATCAAAATTGACAGTGCCAGCAAAAATGACAGTTCAAGGTGAGACATTGCCACAATAGAAGTGTAGTAAAAATCCATGGAAACGATGAAATTAACAGCAAAATTTATCCGATGTGGTGTTTTAGTTGGTCATGCTTTTTTTTATCCACTAGCAAAATGCCGTGTCTCTTCAAACCCTTCCTTATTAGCCGATAGCAAACCGTGTTTTGATGACGTATATACAAATGTAGAAATTGCAACTTTTTTTGTACATGAGTTGCAATGAATTGTCTCAATAATCAAAAAGTGGTCCAACCATGCAGCCGAGCATGCAGCCTAATAAAAAAATGTCAAATAAAACGAAATGGGTTGGATTTAGGTATAGGCAACTAAATTGAAACGTTGATTGCTTTTTCATAAAAAATGGGGGTTTCCATTTAAAAAACTTGAGGTTTTTGTCGGATATCGTTCCGGATCCTTCATTTACAATATCCCAAAGTTTATAATAAAACGGTTTTTACATAGTTTCAACTGTCACTTTTTTGGAAAAACATCAAATTTTTAGACATAGCATTCTATACAAAAGTTGGTCAAAGGAATCCAAATATGTTATTTTGCAGTTGTGATGACTTCCGGTATAAGCGGAAGTGCAACCATCTTTAGGAAATTATTTTGCAATGAAATGCGCAACTTTGCCTCCATATAACTACAGCTCTATCAACTATAGTTTCTGAGATAGCAATGCTAATGCATCGAATTTGTAACACCCTGCAAGGTTTTTTTCCTTTTTGTTCCTTCTCTGAATTTGGGACAACCGGTATATCTTGAACATATTGTTACACTTTTACACTTTACGGGGTTCTTTTAGATAAGTGAGACTTTGAACAAACTCAACAAACTTTATTCAATAATTGCACAACAATTTACAACACTAGAAATAACTTTTTTGTTTGAGAGATGGCGTTAAACCAAATTTTCCATTTTTTGAAACCTCAGTCACACCCGGTATACTCAGTTTCGTGACAACTTTCAAAAAGATTATTTAAAGTCATCAGAAAGCGAAGAAAAATACCCTTTTTTGTTCAAACGGATGTGAAGTACTCAGCTCCGTTTAGTGGCCGTGAAATGCACTTTTACGGCCGGTGTCAATAGTACAGGAAAAAAAATACAGGAAAAAAGTAAATTAACAATCACTATGTCACCGTCTACGCTTATGGTTGCTGGTTACGATTTCTCTGTGACCACTGTGTGCACCAATTACAGCAGTACACCCATCCATCTTCGTCTCCCAATTTCATTTTGGCGTATATGAAAAAATGGAAAATATTTCTGACAAGAGTCAGTTTATTATTTAACTTCACATCAACAATGCAGCAAACATAACAATAAACGTCACCGTGATTGCTAGACCCTTCTCATTTTATTTATCAAAAATTAAGAATTTTTAAATAAATATCGTTTGAACAAAAAATGTTTTGTACACCTCGGCCGTGAAATAATTTCTTCGTCCTCAAGATTGTTGTCCTCGGCCGTAAGACGGCCTCGGACGCCAAACTTTCTTTCGGCAGATAAAATACCATTTCACGGCCTAGGTATACAGGTCACCGTTTCAATCAGATAGAGCATTTCAATCCTGTTATTTTTTAGGATTGACTAGTCAAAACAAATAAAAAAAATAACATGATTGAAATGCTCTATCCGATTGAAACGGTGACGTCCATGCCATGGATGTCCGATGTAAACAGGATTTACTTGACATTGACACATTGATTTGATGGACGGTTGTCATTTTTTATTTGAATTGTGTACTATTAATCTCAAATTCAAATTACCGAACTTTTTAAATTTTGTTTTCGTTAATGCGAAATAGATTTCGGGCTTTGTTGATTTGCCAAGGTGGGTTTTTTATAGGTAAAATACATACCTATATTTCTGTAACATTTGTGACACTGCTGATAGATAGACTGGCTTGGCCTCTACAAGTGTGTTTGCTCGGCTCTCCTCCGTAGAATTAGGCTGACAGTACGTAAACAGATCTTGGACAACCAAAAACTAGAATCATTTATGATTTTGCCATGCTACTTTTACACCAATGTATAAAAATTCAACTTAAAAGACGTATTTTGGCGTCAGTGTTTTCAGTGTTTGTTGTGGTAGAGTGTTTACAATATCTGTCTCATTTTAACTCATTCAGATAAAATAAGATGATCTATGTTACTACAGCTTAAAACTCAGGTTAATACTTACTTACCGCCAAAGAACGCCTAAAACGAGATTTTCTAAGATGACTGTATGACACAAACTGTCAGTTTTGAATTTTCAACAATATGGCACCTGCTATGAAAACAAACCCAATTTTTATTGACAACGTCGTAAACATGTTGGTTTGTTTACACCCATCAAGCTAATATTGTAACAGAAATTACACTATGTTCCGTTACCAAATATTGCCTCGGTCTCCCCCAGTACAATGTCTGTGTAAGCAAGATCTGCGAATTGAGGTCATGATGTGAGTATAAATACAGCACCAAAAGCACGTACAAATCACCGAACTCTGGAGTTTTTCCCAGAGGGAGGTCACTACGCCTACTCACTCATTAGCTCGCTTCTTGCTAAACATTTTAAATCCTTTAGTGGGTAACACAGATTCTTACATAAAAAACTCTCCTCACTTTCTTGAAAAACTCAAACATATCGACATTAATCCAAATCATATTTTGGTAAGTTTTGATGTTGTAAGTTTATTCACAAACGTCCCAGTTGACAAAACTCTTTCAATTGTTAGATCTAAATTGCAAAATGATTCAAGTCTTGGGGAACGTACAAACTTAAGCGTAAACACTGATCTCTGGGTTAGTCTGGGTACGCCTTTTGTGCAACGCAACGTGGAGCAATAGGTGACCAAGTGCCACACCCGAGTATCAGCCCTAGCAAAGGAAATAGTGTGGGCGTGCAGCAAGAGTTGCCGCACCTACTTACCTCCCTTTTCTAGTATCATAACGACTTTACCGGCCCGGTGAATGCCCTCGGACAGGAGTCTAGGGTTCAATCATCCCCGATAAAGCGTTCGCCCTCCGTGAACCCTACCGCCCTCTCTGTCCAGCATCCCCCATCATGATCTACGCCATCTTGGCAATCTGGGGGTAAGATTACTGTACCAACTGACTTAACTTCTCAAATAAAGTGGGTTACTTGTGGAAACCTGAGTATTCTTCTTTCTGGGCTACCCCTTAACGTGACAGTATGAAACTAATACTATTCAATAATATGATAAACAAAATGCCACCTTTACAATAAAGTAAGTTGTAATTTACTTGAATATTAGATTGGGTGGACAGTCAGTTGTTTCGGACATTTTTTATGCCTTAAATTATTTCAAAAATTACGTCATTGATGACGTGCACGCATAGTTATGTGGCGGCTCCTTTACTATAGGTAGGTACACACCAAGGACGGTAAACAGTAATCTACTATCTTAACTTCACAGCGTTACCAAATTCACTTCGCCTTTCGTGTTGAACCCTGCGAAACGCTTTGCAATTTGCTTCGAAGACAAGAGAAGTGTCAAGATGTGGTCGTTTCAAGGCGACACTCCTATAACACGTGCAAGGCCAGATGTTGCGCGGTATTGTATCCTTCCGAATCGAGTGCTCGCTCGGTCAGCGCCAATCCGTAACACTGTCTCCTTCTGAAGGCTGATCGTCTCTATCCGCTTCATCCAGTTCTTGGTACATCTTGATTCTGTCCAGATTATCAATTTTTATCTCGCCTTGGGACTGCGTTGCATTCTGTACCCGACATTGTTTATCCTTATTACCACGTTGTAAGGTCCCTCTTACACCGGTGTCAATTTTAGTAATTTGCCTTTCTTCCACTGAGGATTAAACAACCGAACTATATCATCCTGGAATCCTCTCAAATTGATCCTAAGATCATAACGAGCTTTCATCTTTTCACCAGCTACTTTCACACTTTCCCTGACAAGCTCATGGGTGTCAGACACATTGTGGCACACACAGGGCACATTTTGACAATGTTGAATGCAGAGTTTTTGGTCGCGAAGATAACTAGGACCCTGCCACCAAAGACTGTGAAGTTTGTGAGCAGAGAGGTCTGCTATGTCAAAAACTTGGTGAAGATAGCCTTGAAACTCCAAGCATTTCCAAGCTGAAAGCAGTTTTAAAGCCCTAAAAATAGTCCAGAGTTCTAAGAAAATGAAAGGCAAAGTAAAAAAACTTGAAAAGTTAGTCTTCAAGTCAATTTTCATGAATCTATTGTCAATATCCTGTATTTAAGACTATTTTCAAGACTAAAATATTGAAATGTGTTTTCAAATGATAAAAAAATTACTTCAAATGCAAATTTAGCGCTTCTGATGTCACTTTTAAGCGCTAAAAACAGTCTAGATTTTTAGGAAATGCTCGAATTTTAAACACTGAAGTGTCTAGAAGTCAATTTAATAGTGAATATGGAAAATGTAAATATTTTTTTTAAAGTCTATTTTCAAGACTAAAATATTGAAATGAGTTGTGAAGCAATACAGGAGAGATTCCCCTGGAAGACAAATCTGCCGGGTTTAAATCAGATTTAATGTAGTGTCATTGGTAATCCTGGGTTAATTCTTGAACTGTAAAACGCGATTGGCCACAAATACAGACCAACGAGAGGGATGGGATTTTATCCAATTTAATGCAATTTGTGAATCGCTCCAGAGAATAACTTTATCCAATGCAAATTGACCTTTAAATATTTCTACTAGTTTGGTTATAAGGCGAGAAAGTATAACTATTCCACACAATTCTAATCGCGGAAGGGACACTGTCTTTAGAGGAGCGACGCGAGTTTTACTAGATACCAAGCAGCAAGAAATAGAACCGTCATTATATATGGTACGCAAGTAGACGCAAGAACCATAAGCCTTCATGCTAGAATCGGAAAATCCGTGGAGCCCACTTTGTTTTATGGGCTCGTCCAAGAAGTAAGCTCTCGGAACTCTTAGAGATTATATAATAAAGGTAAGGTATTAGATCAGGTAAGGTAAGGTATCAAATCAGACCACTTTTCTAGGAGAGTGTTATCCGTGATAATAGTATCCCAATCTAAATCCATCATCCAAAGTTTTTGAATAATCAATTTTCCCGTAATGGTGACTCGAGAGGGTCGAAACATTGGGCTACAAGGGAGAGGACCGTTCGTTTTGTTAACTTAGGTAACTTGAGAGTTTCGGGGACCGATACGCTAAGAAAATCGTCTTTGGTTTTCCATATAGCTCCTAGAACTTTATTCGAGTTACCTTCCATCTGTAATTCCTCAAGAGAATTGGACCCAGCAAGGATGTCATCCATATAACACTGTGCAAGAAGAGCATCGAAAGCTAGAGGAAATCTTTCTTTATTTCGAAGAGCAATTTCCTTTAAGACACGGGTAGCCAAAAATGGAGCTGAATTTGTCCCATATGTGACCGTAAGCAATTCTAGACATTGCAATTCCTGGGATGGGTGCTCTCTCCAGAGAATATTCAGGAGATACGTCTGATCAGCATTTACCTTAATCTGTCTGAACATTTTCTCTATGTCACATACAAGGACAATCTGGAATGAGCGGACACGACATAGGATATCGTAGAGATCAGGCTAAACCTGGTATCCTTTGAGCATGAGATCGTTAAGAGAAAAACCAGACGAGCTTCGACACGAACCGTCAAAAACCACTCTGAGCTTTGTGGTTGCACTATCTTCTTTAAGAACAGCGTGATGTGGTAAAAAATACTTTGGTTCTAAAAGTGAATTTGTCAAAGAGAAAGGCACGATCTTGGCATGTCCAAGAGAAATGGATTGGTCAATAAATTTCTTATATTCTTGAATGTAATTCACATCTCGTAGAACCTTCTTTCTGAATTGTCAAACCGCTTTCGAGCGATTGCGAAAGAATCACCGAGTTTAAGATTCTCTGTAGGTGTTTTTAATGGAAGATTAAACATTAATGGGTGACTCGTAGTTGTGGTTGGTTGACAGGATGAACTCTTCACCTCTAAACATGAGGATATCTTGCTCTTGATAAGAAAAAAATCCATGTTGTCGTATGAGACTCATTCCCAGAATAAATGCATCTTTAATATCTGAACGAGCACGATGTGGTAAAATCTAATCAAAGACAAATTTTGACAGTAACTCTAGCTCCTAAAACTCTAGCTGAGTCTTCAGTCACTGTACGAAGAACAATACTTCGTAAAAAATCTGACTTATCCACAAAATTCCTGGCTAGTTGATATCGTTGTAAACCAACAGAAAGAAAGTAAAGTGAGAAAAATAAGGAAATTTTCTTTTACATAGTTCCAACAGTGGAGACCTTAAAATAGGTTGGGACCGCTGGTATGCGATTCTCCAGCGACACTATTAAAGCAATTTTATTAAATTTGGTAATGTAATGTTTAACTTTTTTTTTAAAAAATATACAGGTTTGGTGGTCGTTATGAAGTCATTTTGGTTTGCTAATGCAAGTACCCGTAAGCTCTGAGAACATTTTGTGTTCTAATTCTAAATGAAAACTTGAAAACGCATTTTCCGAGCAATACATAATTGCCTCATGTTTGCATGTGTTTAAGCGTAATTCGTTGTCGCTATAAACGAATTAGTTTTGTAAGGGTTTGAAGCCCAAATATTCCGGCCATGCAATTATTATTATCCTTTGATGTCGCCGTACTCGACATACTTAATTAAGCTTGGAGCATTCCGGATCTTTGTGATTCGCGCCGCTTTGATGCTGAACAGCACACGTTAAATATTACGAGTTCCACCGTTGAACAAGTTTCCAAGTATAATAATACACACGGCGAGACTTATCTGTCCCTAGTTAATCGTTTAGGTTTTCAACTCAAGCAAGTTTCTATCTAAGTGAAAGCAAAACTCAGAGTCGATCTCCACAAATATATATTAATAAAAAGTTGTTATCTGCCTAACATGTTTCGGGTGTATTCAGACACCCATCTTCAGAGGCTTAACTAGATCACTAGTCTGCTGGCTGTCATTCTAAAAGGGGGGACAGCTGAACCCAGATGTACTAAGGTGGTTTTTTTATTCTGCACGGGGGAAAAAAACCTTGATCAAAAAACCCAGTTCTGGTTCTGAGGTGACAGGTTGCTCCGTTTTTTATTCTCGAAGGGGGAAAAAACTTAATCAAAACCCAAAGAAGTTGAATGATGTAAAATCTGCATGTTTATCTGAAGCATGTTTATCTGAGTGTACTCCATGTCCGGCTGCACCCAAGCCATGTTGCCCTGCACGGTCTCACCTCCACAGTGACAAAAGGGAAGGTATTTTAATCTGTTTAAATGTCCAACTTGTGAGTGTCCACCGCGGTTTTTGTTGTGTGACCATTTGGTCTCCTTCAGATAAACATGCAGATTTTACATCATTCAACTTCTTTGGGTTTTGATTAAGTTTTTTCCCCCTTCGAGAATAAAAAACGGAGCAACCTGTCACCTCAGAACCAGAACTGGGTTTTTTGATCAAGGTTTTTTTCCCCCGTGCAGAATAAAAAAACCACCTTAGTACATCTGGGTTCAGCTGTCCCCCCTTTTAGAATGACAGCCAGCAGACTAGTGATCTAGTTAAGCCTCTGAAGATGGGTGTCTGAATACACCCGAAACATGTTAGGCAGATAACAACTTTTTATTAATATATATTTGTGGAGATCGACTCTGAGTTTTGCTTTCACTTACACTCACTACTCCACTGTGTGCATATGGACTACTACTTTTCGAAGTTTCTATCTATTTAAGCGACTATGAGGTATAGTCTATACGAAGTCAGTTGAAACAACTGAAAACACCAAAATAATCGGCGTCCTTGTGGAGCATGGGCGGCGTGAAAAGAAAAAATATTGAGGGACTCTGTGCATAAACGCTTATTAATCGCTTACTCCAATGCAAACTATAAACACCGGACTGCACTGCCTTTGCCACCTGTACGGAAGATAGGATTGTCTTAAGAAAGCATATGAAGAAACTAAAAATAGATTTTAAGCCGCCGACCAATAAGAACTGTCGGGTGACCAATTAAACGGTCTTACGGTGCTTACGCCTAATAGTATATTACATACTCAGGTGGAAAGTGTTTGTCGAGAAATTAGGTAGTTTGCCGAGACGAAGTCGAGGTGAACTTTATCTCGAGACAGAAATTAAACTTTTTACCGTGGTTTGTATACTATTTTATTTTCAACTATTTATCAAAATCTCATCGAACTTTTAATAAATCATTCAGTTGAAATATTGATTGCTAATAGTCTCTAACAATAAGGTACTATAGGTGTACGAGTAGTTATGACTTCAACCATAATAAACGACTGGTGATTTGTTTACAATCTTGAAAACGTCATTATTGTGCTATTGTGTCTTTAATATTTTGAGCTAAAACGTTTCTTAAAGTGCTTTTAACATGGAGATTTCTGAAGACGCAGATGTTACTCATCATCACCTGAGCTGCGAGCTGTTGCAGAGGTGGCGGCACAGTCTCTTAACTATAAAAGGTAAGAAAGAAGTAGTAGTCCATATTCTTTCAGTGGAGTCGCAAGAGTACGAAAGGAAGGAAATGACAAACAGTCTTCTCCACAATACTTTATTATGACCTTAGATGGTAACGTCTGCTCAACAAGTTTCGGTCACATAAATGACCATCTTTAGGAGCTACAAGAATAACCTACTTTACTTGGTGTACCAGAAGTTAAATGTTAAAAAACGAGAAAACGTACCTCAAATCAGTCGATCAATGTGACTACTGTCTTTTTACAAGGGGAGAGACAGAGAGACCCATGTTATAACGAATTAGTGAATTTAACATAGTTAAATAGGTGAACAAAGCTGTAAAATGTAACCATGAATTAAAAAGATTTTGGGAAATTTAATAGTTACCTCATTATGGAGAAAAAACTAACTATAGCACATTAAATTAAAATTAAACAAAAAACTTAAACTAGACCCATTTAGGGCTGGGTGAGACCCTAGGGGGAAAAAAAGATCTTAAAACTTGTGCACCATCCACTGAAGAGGCGATCAAACAGGAAACAAAATGGAGGTGCAAACATTTTTAAAAAATTCACATTGATAAGCCGTTAATTTGAAGGCAGAGGGGGAACCGTTAAGAGGGGGTTACAATAAAATAAAATCAATAACTTAGCTGACAACAGGTGGATAGTTCTGCAACCCACAAAGCAATTGAAGATCAACAATAGAAAGGTTAAAAACCCGCAACCATTCATACCGCAGGTAGTGAAGTTGAAAGTAAACAATGCACCAAACCAGCAAACAGGTGGACAACGTATTAAGCCAGATGGGGGTGGCTAATAGGGGTTCAAACAGGGTGGTAAAACTGGAAGAAGTGCCGACACCGACACACGCCACGGTGAGGGAGGGGATGGTGAAAGAGAGAGTGAGAAGAAGAGGTGTTAGGGTTGTGTAGGAAAAGGGTATGTGATGCATTAAAAGGTTAAGGACCTAAAAAAGGAGGTTGATGTATGGTTAAGCTGATCATTCAGGCAGGTGCACCCACCATCACCAGAAGCCTTGTTAATCTCAAGGCTGCCCTTGGAACAAGGAGACTGCCCTTACCACACACATGCAGAATCTTGAAACCCTGTTCGGTGTTGAAGGTATGATCATTCTGACGAAGATGTCGAGAGAAATTAGATGTGTTAAATTTTACAGCTTTGTTCACCTATTTAACTATGTTAAATTCACTAATTCGTTATAACATGGGTCTCTCTGTCTCTCCCCTTGTAAAAAGACAGTAGTCACATTGATCGACCGATTTGAGGTACGTTTTCTCGTTTTTTAAGATTTAACTTCTGGTACACCAAGTAAAGTAGGTTATTCTTGTAGCTCCTGAAGATGGTCATTTATGTGACCGAAACTTGTTGAGCAGACCTTACCATCTAGGTCATAATAAAGTATTGTGGAGAAGACTGTTTGTCATTTCCTTCCTTTCGTACTCTTGCGACTCCACTGAAAGAATATGGACTACTACTTCTTTCTGAAATTAGATTTCATGTAAGTGGTATTTAGGTTGGGGTTGTTGGTGAACTTCAAGTACTCCCGAGTGTGTTCATGAATGCGAGTGGAGAACTTCCTGCCGTCTGACCAACATAGAGAGCATTACATCCTGGGGTACAACAGGACAGTTGGTAAACGCCTGATTTATGGAGTTGGGGAGTAGGATCTTTGGAGTGGGAAAGGAATTGTCTAGAGGTGTTGGAGACTTTGAAGCAAATATTTATGTTATTTAACCTGAAAATGTTTTTTAATCTGAAGTGACAGTGGACCCAAAAAAGGGATGGAAAAGAATTTGGGTTTTCAGGTTTGTCTGAATGTATTAAGTTTCTAATTTAACAAATTTTTAAAATGGTTAAAATAAATTTTATTAACTAATGTGTTTGGAAAATTATTATTGGTTGCTACTGTTCTGATCCAAGAAAAGTTCTAAGTTAAAGTTTGTTTCAGACATGGTGTTAAATAGACGGTTAAAGAAACAGTTTAATGACGCAACCTTTTGATTAATTGGATGATTGGAATTGGAAGGGGATTATGCAGTCAGTGCTTGTGGGTTTGTGATAGATGGAAAGACTCAATGTGGTTACAAGACCTGTAAAGCAAAAAATAAGGAAAGGTAGTTTATGGGATGACTACTAGTTCCATGGTGAATGAGATGAATGGTGTAAATCATTAAGAAACATGAATAATTGTTGAAGGTCATCAAGAGACCCATCAAAATACAAAAAATGTCATCCACATATCTTTGAAAAAGAGTATTTTATTGAAGGGAGATGGTAGGATTCTAGGAAAAATTGTTCAATGTTGGACATAAAAATCTCCGCTAGCAGAGGGGAAAGGCATGAACCCATAGCCAGGCCTCCGGACTGTGAATAGAAAGGTGTTGTTGAACTGGAAGAAGTTTTGGTCCAGTACCAGAGCCACCAGGGTTAATAAGTCTCTTCCACCTGGAAAGGGTCCAGACCTTCTGAAGCGGACAACAAATCCTGGACCAAGTTTAAACAATCAGGTGGTGGGATGCTGGGAAAGAGGTTGGAAACATCGAAGGAGACCATGATTGCTGTGTCTGGGATGATTAAGTCTTGAGTTGGGAGCAAAGTTCAAATGAATTTTTTTATGGAGTATTTACTTTTAAAATCGGTGGTTTTAGGATAATATCATTTAACCAGCAGAAAGATGGTGGCAGGGGAGAACCGCAAAAGGAAACCACTGGTCTGATGGGGATATTCGGTTTGTGGATTTTGGGAAGGCCAT
This sequence comes from Ips nitidus, assembly GCA_018691245.2. Classification (NCBI taxonomy): domain Eukaryota; kingdom Metazoa; phylum Arthropoda; class Insecta; order Coleoptera; family Curculionidae; genus Ips; species Ips nitidus. The sequence goes on from CM042798.1 coordinate 6,970,590, forward strand.
AGAGTTTGGGAACGAAGGTTGAATAGGTATGATTTTGTATTTATTAAATCCCAATGGTGTTAAGTAGTCTGGACTCTATTAATAATTGACTTAAATTTACCCAGGAATTTGTCCAGAGGGGAGGAGTTAAAATTTCAAAGGAGTCCGAACTCAAAAATCCAGGACCTTGTCCATATACTGAGTTCTGTCGACCAGNCNNGNTNNNCGNACCCGCNTANCGTGGTTAAAGNNCCGTAGGNTAGGTACNTCCCGNGNCNAGGCANGATTNTCGCCNTCGGNGTTAACGCCATCANGGCACAANNACCAGGATTTATCAGTTGACGCAGTAANTAACGGCTCGACNGCNANAT